>JAHWFO010104987.1:237400-312182 GCA_023313115.1 Rhysida immarginata
ATAATAATAATAATAATAATAATAATAATAATAATAATAATAATAATAATTGGACAACTGTACAGTATCAAGAGAGTGTCGATTTGAAGGTAATAGTCTATCGAATAGTGATTATTAAGAAAAACCCACGTCATTATATTATATAAATCCAACATCATGACAGTTATTACCATAATAATAGAATTATTTTTAATATTATAATACAGTATATCCGCTTAATACGAAATGTCCAAGGAACAAGATATTATTTCGTAACATCCGAAATTCATAGCATCTGAAGAGTGTATACACTGCATGCAAATTTTATACTGTAATAGATCTATATATGACAAGTTTATACCATATATAGAAATTTTATTGCTAATTTCTTTCAAAAATTTCAAGAATTATTGATTGCTTTCTCCTATTTATCAATTTCATATTTATAAAATTGTTTTAAAAATATTTTTGAATAAAATAAAAATAAAAAATAAATAAATAAATAAATTAAATAAAAATAAAATAAATCTGATCTGGAACATCATTTAGGCTAAAATAAATAATATAAGATTTTAGGATTTGAAGGCTTCGTTCACCTTCTTTGATGATGGAAAAACAGGGGCTTCCTCTTCATTGTCATTACTTGTTGCATCCGATCCTACATATTTATTTTGCTGACAATATCGTCATATTATTTGTAGCATGGTTATTAGAAATTAGTTAGTTGTAGCTAACTTCTAATAACCATGGTTGTAGTTTTATTTTTCTCAAAGACTTATCAAAATTTATTTCGTATTATCCGAAATTTACATAAAAATTTTCGTATGAATAGGATGATTTTAGATGTAAAAATTCACTGAGGGGATTGGGACAAGAAATAATTTCGTATAAAGCGTTTTCATATTTTTATGCAGTGGCCTATATCAAATGTAAAACAAAGAAAATTAAATGCTTGTTATTTTAGCGTTTAAGAATTTATCTTGAAAATTATTTTCGATTATATATCATTAATATATTTATTCTCATTCTCAATAATATTTATTAATTAATAATTATTTTCGATTATATATTCATAATATAGCCAGGGAATAGGGAGAACGGGAAGCGAAGTTGCTAACTGATTCAATGCTAAATTTATGAAATAAAGACAGCGCCAAAGCGGAAGAACGTTTGGACTGGTGAACTAATCGGCTGTCACCTTTTCTTCCCACCTATTCAAACCGATTACTTTCATTCCCCCCTTCGATTATACTGGATAAAGAAAAGATGCGAAGAAAGAAACATGGAAGGCGGGAGGGAAAAAATATTCACAAGTGGTTTCTTTCTTCGTGTCTTTTCTTTATCCCAGTATAATCGAAGAAGACGAATTTCTTTAGCTATTTTTTTTTTTTACAGTTGTAATTAAATTTCGGTTTTAACTATTAGGCAATCATAACCGTATGTAATATTTATATTATAAATAAATTTGTTAAAATTAATGCATTTAAAGCTAAGTTGCAAATTCTTAAAAAATGAACATTAAACACAAAAAGAATTGCATAAATTCATTTTTTATCTGACGTTGAATCTCAAAAGAAAACAATGTAACTGGAAAAACATTAACAATGAATAGACCAATATTGTTCAAAATAAAAATACTTATATTGTAAGAAATTTAAAAATCTGGTACTATGCTCGAGACCCCAAATACCGCAACTGAAACTTTATTAAGGTTTTAGTTTCGAATTGCTAGTTCACCAGTCCAAACACAAGGATCGCTAGTTATTTCCGCATTTCAAAAAAAGTGCTTAACTTCGCTTCCCGTTCTCCCTATTCCCTGATATAGCCCTCCCCCCTCCTGTATATCCTCCTTTTAAATGTTTTTCTAACAACCCCGTTTTGGACTTTTTGCCTATTGTGGGACAACAATGGGTTTGACCTTCCAAGGTGGTTCTCCCTGTTGTTGTTACATTATTAAAATTAATTTTTGAAGTGGAAAATCTGTCACCTTACTGAAAAGCTTGTCGCGAACGACTGGTAGCTCGCAATCGACAGGTTGGACGGCCCTGCTGTTAGCAATTTTCGTAGTTTTGATAATGTCACTTCTTGTTGCTAATTTAAAAAAAAAAAATCTATTTGCACACAACCATATTAAGAAGTCCGGTTCCAATTGCGTTTGATGAGCTCTTCATTATTGCAACAGTAGATTAAAATGTAGAAAATTTAATGTTTCTTTGAAGCTCAGAAACAAGGTTCATGACCTAAAATGTAGAAAATTCTTGGGAGACTAGCTACATGTTAATGACGAAGAATTCAGTGCTCGGGCTTCCGATTTATAGTGGAGACCAATATAAGTAAGGATCTCTGAAAATTCGTTTAATTTGATTTTTTTTTTCATGTTGCACTATAAAATTTAGAAGAATAATTCCAAGGTTCAAAATAGCGAAAAATTTGTATTTCTAAAAAAAAGCGTTTCAATATTCTTGACCTCTAAAAAAGATTCCTAACCATCATCGACAAATAAAGAAACAAATTTATTATGAATGAAATGCATTTCCCAGTCTAGTCTTAATTCTTCGTCGTTAAAGAATAAACACGGTCTAAGCCTATTTTTCAAGGTAGGCTACACCCGAGAACAGCAACTTCAATCAACTTTCGTATCTTCATAGGGAGATTCCCTTTTTCTACTTGCACATCTTCAAATTTTAGCACCGGTCCTTCTTTAAATGTTCTCCAGCTTCAAAATTGGGCATAGTGATTTGTGAAACAGTTTATTTTTCATTCACTCATGGAAAAAATGCTCATTTACACTAAATAGAAGGAGGGCCAATCCTAGTGGAAAACTATCTTTTCTATATCTCTCATGATCATCTTAGGTAAATAGTTGTGTATATTTTTGTTCCGTGCTTGGTCGTAAATTGAATTTATTTCTTTTTTATAGTCAGATTACTCAATTTGGATTTTTTTGGAATTAATTTTATTTATCTAATTCGATTGATTCGTTTAATTAAATTTAATAGAGTTCTAAATTAATGTATATAAGAGTACGAGTTGAGTTCTGTATAATTAATTTAAAAAAATGATAACTCCATTTTAATTCAAAAAAAATAGAAATAAAATAAATATTAAAAACAATTAAAAAAAAAAAAAAGTCACCCGATGTGGAGAAATACAAATATTGAAGAAGACGAAACACAAATGAAACGAAGGTCTTGAGGAGCTGATGTAGACGAAACACAGATGAAAAGAAGGTCTTGTGAAGAAATATTACAGGAAAATAAAAAGTCAAAATCATTGGTAAAGAAATAAATTACAAAAAAAAAGACTAATAAAAGAAACCATCAACATTATTTCAAATGAAAACAATTTAGCCAAACCATCTATAGAAATTAATAATAAATGGAAATTACTACTAAAAAAAATAAAATTAAAAAAAATTAAAATTATAACACATAACCTATACTCTATCCAACGAAAGAAAAACTGGGCGTGTCTAATTAAATTTCTGATTTCAATTGTTAGACATTGTTGCTAAGTAAAATTATCAATCGCTAACAATTGAATTTGTAAATTTAACTAGACACGCCCAGTTTTTCTTTCGTTGGACAGAGTATAGACAATAACACTTCCTTACTCTCAACAATCCAATACCACTACCCTGTTCATAACAATCAAACGAATAACAATACCTTTTCAATTTTAATAACAGATTGTTTTGATTTCTTTGTTTTATTTTGTCTTCAATTAAATTGTTTAACTGAAATTTCATTCAAAAAAGTTTACAAACTGAAGATGGGATAAAAATAGGAAAACGTTATTTTTTTTTATTCATACAAATTTTATTATCAACGTGCTACTGGTCATCGAACTTTCATCTAGATTTTCTTCTCCTGTTTACTGTGTTTCTTTTGTGTTTTCCTGTAATATTTCTTCACAAGACGACCTTTTCATCTGCGTTTCGTCTACATCAGCTCCACAAGACTTTCGTTTCATCTGCGTTTCGTCTTCTTCAATATTTGTATTTCTCCACGGGTGACTTTTTTAACGGTTTTTAATATTTATTTTATTTCTATTTTTTTTTTTAATTAAAGTGGAGTTATCATTTCTTTTAATGCAATTCTATTTTTTACTTTTTTTTATCTTTATAATAGGCAAACTTCCGTTCTGCGTTTCAAAACAATTTTTAATTTAATTTTCTTGTATTGTTTAGTAAATGTATTCATACCTTCTTGATGTAACAATTGTTTATCAATTCTTTTTTAATTTCAATTTATCACTCAAACATCAATTTCTAAATCTCTTAGGAATCGATTGTTTGATGTTTAAAGGAAGATAATTTAATATTATCGTTTTACAAGTAGTTGCAAAATATATATGTATAGTGAATATCCTATTTAAATCAATATCACTTAATGTTTTTTGGAATAAAATCCAATGGTTGGTCAAAAAATCCATGTAATGTCTCAGAGGCGGGCCCAAAATAGGGCTGAACCCAAAGGGACACAAAAGTAGTTAGTAGATGTATTGTTGTCTGAGTGTAGTAATTGTCTTACTATATGATATATGTGACTTTGTAGATTTAGATTCAATGTTATCTACGCGCCATCGATGCCCGCCAGAAATGTTTTATTTCGTGTGCCAGATCTGTAGGCTATATTTAGTGATTTTTATCTGTGTATGTATTTTTGAAAGTATGTATATTTGGGATGGAAATATCAATTGTGTAGTTTATCTTGTCCAATTCATCTATAATTGTGATGTCCGATCTGTTATGACAGTCACGTCAGTTATTAGGCTATAGCTTTTTTTCTTTTGTAGGGAGATAATGTATTGATAAAACACTTTTTTTTTCATTAAAGTATGCTCTTGGGATAAACTGCAAAATGTTAATTACCTCTTTTCGAAATACGGCTTCGGAAGATTCTCTTCCAACGAATGTTAAATTTTAGAAACGATCTTCATATCGACTAAGATCACCCTTCTTCGCGTTAAAACTTTTTTTTTTGAATGAAATTGTGACTATCTCCCTATTATCTGTCAACCTATTTTGCAGTAAAAATATAAGATGGGTAGGTGCAGGAAAATCCAGTTATTTCAATTCTTGTCACTTATTCATTGCAGTCGTATTGATAATACAAGTAAATTAAAACTTGTCTACTCTCCATAATTCTATCTGCATTTGTAAAACTTATGATAGATGTTTGTGTATATGCATTTAGTGCGTGCTTTATAAAAGACGAGTTAAATTGTGTTATCGTATTTAAATATCGTTTTTCAATACTTTTTATAGCATCTCATCATACCGGCCACTGCGTGTTTCGAGGCGTCGGTATGCACGTCGAAGGGGTGCTCGAAGTCTGGTTGAGCGAAGATGTGGGCAATGTTAGAATTTCCTTTATCCTTAATTAGTTAAAAATAATTTCCTCTTATGGGCCCATTTTTTTGTTCGACTGAGTTTACCTCATACTTTTTTTTGCTTATGTTTTATTTTTTTCTGAATGTAATTATAATTGGGCTTGTTTTATAATATCCATTGGGTCTATATTGATGCTTGGGGATGCGGATAATATGGTCCCGGAGAATAGGGTCCCAGATAAAATGGTCCCGGATAATATCGTCCCAAATGCAAAGTAGGAGATAATGGTCCCATATGTGAAGCATGAGCTCTAAATATCTTAATATTGAAACAACCAATAGGTCATTTATAACTTTGATAAATTATAACACATATACTGATTTTTAACATAAATCGTTTTAATGCTTAATTAAAATTACATTTTTCAAAATAACAATAGTTGAAAACTTACGAATTAATAATACGATACTGTTTTAAACAATTATTGAACATTTTTAAGGAGTTTTTTTTTTTTTAGGAATTTTTAGGAAGGGAAGTTTTATTTCAAACATTTCCCCCCTTTAGTTTCACATTTAATTCCCCCTTTCCCTAAAAACCGGGAAAGGGGGAATGAGTTCAATATATCTAAAATACAGGATAGGAAATAAAATTAGAGTGGGGAAAAATAATAAAAAAATAAGTTAATTAATGAATTTAAATTAGTGTCTAATCTAACCTTACAGAAAGCCACAATTATAAACACCTGCACATAGTAAATTTCTACATCTAAACATCAATACTCTCACGAGCGCGTAATTTTTTTTTCCTTCCTTACATTTGAGTCCCTTGGGCTTGGCCCTCTCTTGGGTCCGCCTCTGGGACTTGGCCTCCGGACTTGATCCGAATTTGGTTTCCCCAAACAACAACAACAATAACAACGTACGACGTCTCAAAGGAGAATCGCCCCCAACAGGCCAAGGGTCCAAAAATTAGGTTACTAAGAAAAATAAAAATTAGAAGATATCATGTTTAATAGTTGCCCGATTAAAATTATCGGCAAGCTTAAACCTGAGGTCAAGAAATTTAACGTTAGTCTTATAAAATACAGAGATAGAAAGAGTGAGACCAAGACATAACGAATCCTTAGAGAAACGCAATCCCAAGTTATCCATAATAAAAATACCATCTAATTTATTATTAAAAATTGTAATTAAAAGTTTACTATAACCATGATCTGCTATTTTTTTTACTAAATAAGATTTATTATGATTATTTAAAGTGAAATCAGAAAATGTAAAGAGTTTAACAATTCCAGACTATCTCCTACTTTCATTTGGGACCATTATATCCGGGGCCCTATTCTCCGGGACCATATTATCCTACACCCGATGCTTGACACAATAAAGAAATGGAGAAACAAATGTTGTTAATAAACAATATGGTAACTTTACCATATGGTAAAAATATGGTTAAGCAATATGGTTCAAGTAATGAATCGGTCGTTGTATTGTAGTTTTTAACAAGTTTGATTGAGGCTTTACAATAACAGATACAATCCCCTCGCCCCAGTGGCTTTGACGCAAGTGGAGAATACCATCTTGAATGAAAAATTTGCAAAACGTTTTGTATTGGAATGTCTAATCTTAAAAAAGCCATCAGCTACAACGAACACCGAAGAAAAGATAAGAAGTCTAACTTTACAGAACATTTATTATCAGGTCATCCCATCTGTAGAAAAGAAGACCCAGAACATCCTAAAATGTTCCACAAATCCTAAGAATACTCCCGTTTTAGAAGTAAATGAAATACACGAAAGTATCTCGGACCCAAATAAAAGAAAACTTATTCTAAATTCACAACTATATTTCGATATTTCTATGTCTGTCTATATTTATTCAACCCTAGATCAAATGCATGACTCGCTGAAAAGACTAACTCGCATGCTATTATCCTTTGTTTATCATCTTCATTATTATCTTTTTTATAAACCAATTCCGTGACTTTTATAATTTAAATAAAAACATTTTTGTTATTTTCTCTTAATCTTATCACTCTCTCGTCATGTATTGTCAAGAGTAAAACACTAATCCTAATCTTTTACGCTTATTCAGACTTCAAAAATGGTTCGTTCGAATTTTATTAAAACTACGCAAACTAGCCCCTGTCTGTCATCTTTTTACTGCAGTGGGTATCGCCAACCATTCAACAACTCTACTTTATAAACCTAGCAATCTTCATCTCCTAGATACTCAACAATCACATTTTAATCTCCCTCCCTCAACCCTTATTTACAATCAATAACGCACCTCCTTACAACACTCGACACTCAGCCTCCTTTCATATAACACGCATAAAGCATAATTATGAACTCAAAAGCATCTCTGTCTCGGTCTTCTATACCACCAGATCTTAGAATGTCCCCGAATATCGCAACCTTTAAAACCAGTAAAAAATTATTTCTTAACACACCCACCTATCTAACTACTCCCTTCCCACCTCACTCCCTCAACATAATTTGTATTACAATACTGTTTGACACTCTCTCTTGTTCTCCATCCAGGGACCTACCCCGTCGGCCTACGGCCATACAGGCCCTGGATGGACGATTGTAACTTTTACTAGAATTGTTTTTTTACCAAAATAAATAAATAAATAAATAAATAAATAAAATGTAAATCATTTTTTATGCACACTTGAAAAAGGCGGGAATAAAAGCCGATACTAGTCGTGTCAAATTTCAATCTGTATCATGTTGTATTGTAAAGCCTCCATGAAAAATTCGTTAAAAAGGGACAAATACTTGCCAAAGGGCAAAGTTACCATATTGTTATATTAGAAACGTCTATTTCTTCTTTTATTTAATTCTTTATTTTTAATTTTAAGGGATTCAATAAGAGTCTCTCTCTTTTTTTTTAAATGTTTTTATTTCTACTTTGTTAACATATCGCGCTTCTTTCCTCTGTGTGATGAATCCGTTTAAAGATAAGCATTTTGAAGACCATTCAATATGTCGTCGAGAAAAATAAATTATAAATATGCACATCATTCTTATCCGAAGTGTGTCGCCTTCCTCTGTCTACCTCCAAAATTAAATATTGTCGGAAAAAATAACCGAAGACAACAATGATAACATCAATCCAAACTTTATACTTAGAACACAATTCCCCCATCGGTTATTTTGTTCTTATACAGGGTGAACGAAATGTAACTGCAGGTCAAAACGAATTGCGTGCGAAACTGCGGTGTCATTCCACATTTTGTCCCCCCCCCCTTTATATATATATATTTTCTCACTGCACAGTTACTTCTCAGACACTCTGTACTTTTTTGTATTCAATACACTATAAACACGAGATAAAAATAAGGACTGCTCTTTCTTCACTTTCTTAATTTATAGCAAACAAATCAAAATTCTTTGAGCTTCATCACATTTGTTCTTTTAATAATGATTATGGCATTATTTAAATTTCACATATGTTTCGTTACATCAAGTCACAGGAGAGTCTTTGAGATGTGCTCAGTCTGGCCAGGTGGTTAATGAATAACCATGTAATGTGCTGTGACCAATTTTTTTTTATCGTTATATGTTATTTGTCGAAAACATTCCTTGATATTTTCATCATTCTCAGATGTCAATGAACCATATTTTATGTTCGTTGATTATTAATAAGGACTGAAATTAAGTTCCTCTGTTATTCTCGCATAATTTAGCCTCTGTTTAAAGCTTAAGGTATTAAATTCTGAAAGCTTTCTTAAAAGCATAACATTAAAAAGACTTCAAAGAAATTCTTTTCCTTTTTATGTAGAATATGGTTTTTATTCTTATTATATTATTCATTTTCACACTAGTTTCTTTTTTACCTTCCTTCTCCCCCTTAAGTCAACTTAAATTCCCACAGAAATAAATTTTGGTTGACAAAATTGTAGAAAAACATTCATAAAATAGGTTGTTCTAAAGGAGAAAGAAGTTAACCCTGGTCGATATAATTCTGCGTTTCCATTAATTCAGTTTTCTCTCTCTCTCTCTCTGTTTGAGTGCATGTGTGTTCGTAAAAAATGAAATAATATGAATAAGACGTCCATATCCCCCTTTATACCATTTAATATTTGTTATAATTATCTTTACAAACAACATACAATGAAATTGAATATTATACTCAACTTTTTCACCGAGAAATCAAAATGGCTTTCCACATCAAGTCAGTTTTCGTTTATGTATCTGAATAAAAATGCATTTGTTGCATCTTGATGACAAAATATTTTAATTCTTCAACTTCTTCAATAAATAATTTTCTATCAATGATATCATTTAATTTTTGTTATTTTATGTGTGGCTTATTCATTTCTATGCTTTGTAGCTGAATTGACTTCTTATAAGATTTTAATGTGGTATAATATTAAATGTGAATTGTACCTGTTGAATACGGAAAATGACTGAAGGTGAAATATTTTGTATTATCAGGCGATCAGTGCTTGTAATTTGTTGTTTTAATGTTTAAATCTTCCGAAAATCATATTTAAAAAACAAAACTATTTTTCTCAGATTAAAAATAAAATTGCGAAATGGAGACTGGTCTCTAATTCTATTTTAATGTTAAAAAATTATGGCAGAAATAAAAAAAAGGCTTATTTTAACGTTTTCAATAATTGTGTCGAGTTTTTATTCAATCAAAGATAATAGCATAAGTAATTATAAACAACCTGGAGCGGTTGGTAGTAAAGGACAAACATCCATGCACTCCGTGAGATTCGGACCCGCGACTCTCAGCCACCAAAATTTGCGGCAAATTCAAACATGCGAAAATCCTTCTGGGCCTCAAGCAGGAGACTGAGGAAATTGCTGGCAACAAAACTGAATTCTCGGAACATAGTAAAAGCAATGGTAAACCTTTGGAAATTACGATATTAACCTACAGCTTTGCTATAGTCAATTGCTGGATGTCAAGATCCGCAGATTCCTCAGCAACAACCAGTGCCATCAAGCTAAAGCCCTCGTCGAGAGGCTATATCTACAATTGAGAAGGGGGGTGGAAGGAGACTTATCAATAATGAGGTACATTCCATCAAAGAGTCAGGATGATGAGGTTACTTATGCTATTAAGGTATGACTGGAAAAAAAATCAAATATTCTATCCAGAAGGAATGCCAAGCTGTCTCATCACAGCTAATTCTGAATGAGAAAACGGAATCAACACGTGGAAGAGGAAAAGAATCAATGTACAGTTTAGGCTTTACATTGTGAAGGCCCATATTGACAGCCAGATATCACTCAGTTAGCTAAAACTCAACCTATCACGCCTTCCCTGGAAGCCAGTGTATTGGCATCCAAGACCAGAAAATAAAAGCCAAGAACTATATGAAAAACATCTGCCAACAAAGAAAAGATATGCCGTTTATGTGAGAAATGTGATGATACCATCCATAATATATGTAGTTAATGCTTGAAAAACATTGGCTAATACGTCTTATATGTAATGACACAACAACCTAATGAAATTCATCCATTGGATGCTAGCCAAAGATAACAATTTTCGGGTGCTGGGGCAATCGTGGAAGTGGAAGCTGAATGAATACAATATTGGATTGATTATATTATGCCTGATATCATCTATACATATCTCTCCATTAACAAAATAGTGTTTTAGTAGATGTAACGGTTCCGTTTGACTATAACATCGGTCCAAAAGAATTAGATAAGCTCGATCGCTATCACCATCTTCGATAAGAGTTAACTTTTGCAAAGCAGATAACGAAATAGTCCCACTGTCATCGGAGCCACTAGAATTATCACAAAATCCATCAAGCTATAACAGTGAAGCCATCGCCTATTATAGACACTTTGATCCTTCAAAAGCAAGCGGCGATATGCACGGCATCCATCGTGAGCAGAGTCGTCGGCACAAGGAGCAATTTCAGCAGATTCTATCCCAAATATGTATCAGAACAATCTTACATCTTAGAATTTCAGCTGTTTCCTTTCCTCAAGAGATCTCTTAGAGCGAGCAAAATTGCAATAAATTGAACATTATTCCAGAAAGAAAGTTGGAAAAGGGGCAGCGCAACGGACAAGCCGAACCAAATCGCCGACCCCTTACGTACAAAAAAAATTATCTCTATTTAGATGTTTATTATCATTATTAAAAATAGAAGAGAATTTAAAAGCAGGGTCAATAATAACGATCTCAGTTCGGTAAGCATCAGTCACAAGAGAGAGAGAGCAGTTCGTCTTAAACTTCTTGAAGTTTTCATCGAGGAATAATATTATTTCTCGTTTTCTTCGTTGTACTGAGAAAATCACAGACTCCGCCTCCCTGGCCTCATTATTTAATTTACAATTCATTTTTAATAAAATATTACTTAAAATTTTACTAAAGATAATTAATGGGAGTATTTTTTCTCCTCAAACTCTCGATCTCATTGGCTTTCGGGTTCCGAATTCCAATAGATCCCGTCAACCTTTGATTTTTTTGGGGAAAAGAAGGACGAATGTCATGAACCTTGATCCTGCAAACAAACTAGTAGATATTCTCAATAAGTCCTTCCCCCACTTGGATATAGTTTTTGATAACGCTGTTCCTTTTTGGAACTAGTTAGATCTTTGCCTGCGTGAGAGTGTGTGTGTGTGTGTTTTTTCCCCTGTTAGTTCTATTTTTTTTTTCTTATCCCTGTTGTTACTTATTAATTGATATTATTTTACTATTATTATCATTATTTATTATTGTTATTATTATTATTTTACTAATGTTTTGTCTGACTCGGCCGGTGTTCGGTATCATTATTATAACTTTCCTATTATCTTTTTTTTCTTTTTTTCTTTATTAGTCTATTTTATATGTATCATTAACCCCGCTTTGGGCTTCGGCCTGTTGGGGGGCAACATAGGGCCTCATCTTCCGGTTTATCCGGTGGATTGTATCCCTGTTGTTGCTACATTATTATTATTATAATTATTATTATCAATCTCGTAAGTTATAAACTTAATAAAGTGAGTATAGTTGAGAATCTATCGAATTGGTTTGCTTCTTTACTCACCGAATCTATCAATAAGCTTTGTTGTCAAGGATTCAAGCGGTTCCAAGGCAATCGGTAGAATTTTAGAAGCGGGGTCCCACAGGAATCCTTATTTAGGCCAGTGTTATTCATCTATACATCGCCGATATAATTCTCTATATCAGCCACTACTCACGTGAATTTCCTTTTAAACGCAGATGATCTAAAGTATTATTCAGCTATCCGTAACTTAGATGATTGTTATAATCTAGTCCATCAGCGCTTTTTTCGTTTTGTAGTTATCATGTAAAGACATAATAAATATAGAAATTAACAAACTGAAGATCACATTTCAACATATAATAATTTTGGTGTTGAAAAGGGAAGGAAAAGTATGAAAAAGCATGTTGTTTAAAAAAATAAAAAAAAATAAAAAAAGCAAAAAAACTTTCACTTAAAAAAGAACATTAAAAAAAAGTAAAAAATAAAATTTAATAATAAAAAAAAAGGTAAAAATGTGAGAGCGAGTTTAATATTAGATTTTAAAATGGAAATGCTACATAACAAAATAAAGGATTTCCTTGCACTAAATGCATAACTTAAGTAGGTGCAAGGAAATCCTTATTACTTATTCAATGCAACCCTGTAAGCTAAAACTATATTATACATACCTGAGTTGTTCTTACTGTTTACATATTGCGTACACGTATTGAGTGTGCTTTATAAATAACTATATAAACAAGTCGAATTGTATTATCGTATTTATTCGTTATTATTTCAGTACCTTTCTTTCATCCTCAAAAAAATTAAGTGTACATCATTCTTATCCGAAATTTATCACTTCTAAAAGTCAAATATTATCGGAAGGAAAAAATCTAACCCGTCAATCTTCAAATTCTATAGCTACATTATACAGTATAAACCCTTCGCTATTGATTAAAAATAATTAGACTGAAAACTTTATTCATATTTATTGACTTTTCAAAATTATATTTTGTGGCGAAAGCGTTCCGTTACACTTGAGCGGAATACAAATCCGATTCTGAACATTAACTCCAGTGCCTTTTATGTATTTATTTATTTATTTATTTATTTATTTATGTCACGTTATTCCATGTCTGTTCTTGTCCGCTTTAAGGACAAAAGGAAGTCCTAGGATCCAACAAAGATTGTTCATCAGTAGACGTTACTGCGTCGTCGACCACGAACATTCGTCATAGTAGCATAGAATTCAACTGTCTTGTAAGACTGTATTTTTTAATAATTGTATGCATTTGCTATTACTATTATCAAGCTTATTATAAAAGACTTTTGTTAAAACTATAGATTGGTTTTATTCCTTCATTCTTTGCAAAGTTTGAATTTTTAAAATTTATTTCTAAGGTGTGTATGTTTGTCTTAAATGAGTTATTGTGAATATTAAGAATCGCAAAAGATCAAAATGGGTTTCAATGTTTTTCGTTTTATTTCTCGTTTGTACTATAAAAAATTTCTTTAGTTGCTTTTGATTTATTTCTCAGTGGATGAGGACAACAGCCTTACGCATAAATTATACTTATTTACGTAACTCTTACTTTCAGAATTATTATACATTGGCAAAAATATAAGCATACCTTTTAAGAATTTTTTTTACAGAGGGTAAGATTAATTTGTGAGATCAAATTTTTTTTTTATCAAATATGGTTTATTTGTTTTTGTGATAAATTCAATACCTTTTTCTCTTATTTTTTGTGGATCTCTTTCGAGGTTTTCATTTTCTATGCCCGGAAAGCAAGAGTAAACGCGATACGCCTCCAAACTTTGTACAAAAGAATGTACGCCTGTTTATATTGTGCAACAAAGACGTCCTCATTTAATTATCACACATGCTTTACTAAATTCACTGTAACTTTATTGTTTGTTTCTTTCTATTTGTTTAATTACTACGCGCATTTGTATTACTTATCCTGCTTTGTTATAACTAAGCAATACTACCATCTATATTTACAATCCATCTCGTATACAAAATCGAGATTTATGTACAAATAAACATAGTTAAAAACAAGTATTTCGATTCAATGAATACTTCGATTGTGTTCTCCTGATCTTTGTAAACATCGTTTCTTTAGTAGACTCCACGTCGAACGAGCAACAATTCGTTGTTGTCAACGTTTTTACTCGTTGTCCACTTATTTATATATGATGTAAGTATTCATGTTTATATAAATAAAACTTAGTGTGCCTCTAATCTCAGGTTGGTTTCCTTTGAATTTTTTAAATTCACGTGTTTATTTTTTTTTAACTTGATAAATACTTTAAGCTTAAATATTTTTCATCAAATGCTTTTTGTTTCTTTGCATTCCATTTCATCTGTGTATTAATTCAGGAATTACATTTGTAACATTTTGCATGTGCACAACTCTCACATCCTACACATTTATAATAAAATTCGAAAATATTTCATTGATGTCTCGTAATGCGTTGTTATTGACGTTTTGACGTATTATTATGTATGCAGTGCTTGCCGCACTTGCCATTGTAAACAAAGTATGCTAATCAGTAATAGTGCTCCTTAGCGGATACCAGTGACCGTAACTGTTTTTAGAACAGTCCTTGTGATTTCTTCGAAGAGAAAGAAACAAATTTGCATGAGACAAATGAAAAAACATGTTATCTAGGTACTGTGTATATCGAAAGGACACTCTTGTACAGAATATTTATTTTTAATAAGATTTGTAATTTCCGTAATCTATATCTTCTAGCATATTTTATCATTTCAGTAGTCTGTCTAATCTCCGTTTAATGTTGAACTTTATTTTCTTTCAATAAACCTTTATTAAATATGAGGACGAACACATCTTCGAAAGTTGAGCACATTCAGTCTTTTCGCCCGAGTAAATCTGACCCATACAGAGGAAAAAAGTCGAATATTTATTTCAATCTTTTAAGAAATATTGTTTTTTGTTTGTATTAATTCAATTCATGAAGTCATTATGTATTCTTAATGTGTTGCACTATATCCACTTAGCATGTCTCTTCCTTTCTAGTCTAAATATTTAAATTTCATTCAATAACATATCTTGGCCGATCATGAGACTACATGTCTATGATTATTATAGATCTTTGTTTAAATAATTTGCATATCCTCTTAATAGATGATAAGGCAACCAAGTTGATCTAAACAATTTTTAACCTTGCTTTGAGTACAATTTGTATCCCTTATATACTTATTCATTTCTCTTTAAAATAGCGAATCTCCATTCCAACACTGTCACTGTCGCCATTAAAATTTCAAACACTGAATTCAAATAACTGGCTTAGCTTTCCTTGAAAAAAGTGCATTTATCCAGGTATTTTTGGAAGTAGTTTACTTAAAGTTATCTGAATCAACACGTAAATGTTCAGTTGATTGAACTATAAAGGGACAATTTGTAAAACTAAAAAGACTTCAGCTTAATTTTATCCCTCATCGCCTCTCTTTAAAAAACTAAATTGACGAGTCAAATTTATTTAAGATAAAAAATTTTTTGCGACTACCTTTTAAGACAGGATGCATACATAGTGAATTTAATTGTGTTGTTTTGATATCGTCACTTTTTGTTGCGATTTTAAAAAAATGTAGTTGAAATTCGAAAAGCCCAGCTCCAAATGGCATTGGTGAGTTCATTGTTATTGTTAGAAACAATCTTCTTGACCTAAAAGTTAGAAATGTTCCTGAATAAAGCTCTTGGAAGGCAAGCTGTGTGATAACGAAAGATTCAGTGTTCGAGATTTCGCTTTATAGGCGACCATTCTACTTATATAAGATGCTTCTGAATGCCTATACAAACTTTCAGGATATTTTCCAGGAACCAAACCAAACTGTCACATGAACTAAGGCTCGAAACGCTTCTTTTTAGAGTTCTAACGGTTTGAAGGTTTCCTGCAGTAGAGTTGACATTATCGGTGAATGCGGCCAGTTAATTATCAAAGCGGCCGGTTTTGTCAGGAGGGCGGTAGTGTCATGCTTGTGTTTGACATGAAATATATTATGATATTTATCAAGATCAATGGAAAAAATATTTCTTATCATTAATTAATTGGCAATGACGGTATAAGTATTATCCAATGGAGTTGCAAACTTTGTGATTTACTTCTACGATATAACAAGAAAATATATTTGGTGTCAACGGAAAATGCTATAACAAAGGTATAACAAGGCAAACTCTACAGCAAAGACTCAAAACGGCCTGGTGCTTTGAATTGTCGTAACTCTTCTTCTACTACAGGCGATCTAATAGTCGATCATAAGCTATCTATCCCGAAACTTAGTAGCAGCACGAACCACTCGATATGTAAGTGTAGATACGATCTCTGGCCGAGATGCATCTGGGTTCTATGCTATCGGCTAACAAACAATAAAAATAAAGCCGCGTTAGCATGTTTGTTTTCCAAAAGCTTCTCAGAATACAAATAGACCATTCAAAATAATTTTATAGTTGATAGTTTAGCCATTCAAAATTTACGTCCAATGTATATATATATATAATATATACGCGCGAGCGGCTAGATGATATGCACATAAGTTTACAAATTTATACATACAGTTGGCTAAATGGTATACACTTTTAACAAGTTCATACATATTTACTAATACTTCTAAGTTTACACATTTATACGTAAGTTTATATATGATTTTACACATTTTCACACAAGTTTACCATGTATGGCCAGATGGTATACAAATATATACACGAGTTTACACACATTTACACGTAATTTTACACATTTATGCACGTATGGCTAGATGGTATACATTTATATACACAAAGTTACATATATTTACACATAATTTTACACATGTATACACAAATTTATACAGTATAAATACATAAATATACAGGTATACACACTCATACACACTTGTAAAACACGTATATTATTATATTCAGTCAAAGTTTCGTACAACAAGAGAGTACGTCATGTATGCAAATGTTTTTAAACAAGTTTTTGTTAATATTTTTAGAAAATGTCTATTCTTAAGCTATGCTATTTAGCCTCCAGGAAGGAAACGAAGGAAAAAGGATTTTAATACGAACTCTGTTGCTAAATTCTGAAATAACGATCACCAAGTTCATAGTCGACTGCTCCTGAATTTTAGACAGAAATAAGGCAGTTGTCGATCGTGAAAGTCGACGATGTAGACAAGTCGTGTTCATGCAAGCTCAAATCGACAATTGCGTCAATTACCACTGCTTGTCAATGAGCTCAGCCTAGACCCCCTGGACTCCTTCACACCTTTAACTCTAGAAAGAAGTATTTTCGATCCGATGTTCATAGTAAAATTTTTGCTTGTTTTGGTCCCTGAAACATATCCTGAAAATTTATACAGACCATCCAAAACACCTATATTGTAAGAATCTCTGAAAATTCGTTTATTTGATTTTTTCCACGTTGCATTATGAAATTAAGAATGATAATAACGATGTTCAAAATTGCAACAATTTATATTTTCTAAAACGCGTCTAGGTAATCTTAATCCCTGAATATATTATTATCTTAAATGAAGAAATTAATATACTATGATTGAAATGCGTAGTAATTCCTTCTCTTTAAAGAACAAATAGGCCTATGCCCACTTTTCATCCTAGGTTACACCCGAGAACAGCAATTTCAATCAACTTTCGTATTTTCACAGGGAAATTCCTGTTTCTACTTCCACATCTTCAAGTTGGCCTTCTGTACATGTAAATGTTATCCATCATCAAAATTGAGCATAGTGATTTGTGAAACAGGTTTTATTTTTTTTTTCATTCACTCATGAGAGAAATGCTCATTTACAAATTAATTACATGTAAGGAGTTACCAAGTGAAAACAAAACAAAACAAAAAAACAACGTTTTCTATCTCTCTCTCTCTCTCTCTCTCTCTCTCTCTCTCTCTCTCTGTAATTTGAACGTGTGGTATAATTAGCTAACATTTCTGTTCCGTAGACTCGGCCCTAACTTCTTTCTTCTTTTATAGCCAATTACTCAATTTGGATTTTTTTTTTTGGTAATATCTTTTATTTATACAATTTTGTTGTTATTTTAATGAAATTTTATGCAATTCCTTATTAAGATGTACCACTCGTTTAAATTTTATACTTTTAACTGATTATTGTAAAGTGAAGTACTCAAATGTCAATTTCTAAATCTGTAAGGGATCGATTGTTTGATGTGTAAAGAAAATAATTTAAATTAATATTTTCATTTTACATGTATTCACAAAATGTATGTTTACACTGAATGTTCTAGATTCTATTTTTATAGTAGAAAGTTCTATTTGAATCGATGTCACTTTATATCATTTGGAAAAAATTCCAAAGATGTGCAGAGAATATAAAAACGCTTAATCCCAGATTCCAAAATAGGGTTGAGAACGCTTAAAAGTAGTGAGTAGAAATAAAAATGTCTGAGTGTAGTAATTTCCTTAGTAAATGACATTTGTGACTTTTTGTAAAGTTTTAGATATGTGGATTTATATTAAATGTTGTCTGGCTTTTGTGCAGTGCGTGTGGACTAACCTCCTGCAGAAAGAACAAAAGAAACAATGTGCACTTTGTTGGTTCCTCACAGGCGCTTATTTCGAGTATAAGAACTGTGTATTTGGTAATTTTTAGTTTGTACATGTCTTTTGTAAATTAAACTAAATAAATGTATTGGGGGGGGGGGCTCCAATTTTTTTTTTTATTTATAAGTGTGCCGTCTAGTCCGTTAAGAGAGATAATCTTGTCAGTTATTAAAGCTCTGTCAAATTAGAAATTATCTGGATTAAAATTATTATTATTATGCCATTTATTTGGATATGTCTCGTCGTATTGGGATGATTAAGAGATCCATACTTTTTTTTTCTTGGATATTAAGACTTTTCATATATTGTTTAAAGCGCTTGTGATACCTAAATTCACTTATTGCGTTTGTATATTGTTTAACATCTTGCTCAGAGTGGCATAGCAGAATTGCTGTGCCAGCTCTGCTACCTGATTTTAATTTTCAATCCCTTAGGATGACCCGTAAGGGCTATGTAATTGATTCTTCTTTTAAATGGAGATCACATATTGCGCGTATTGAACTGGTGAATAAATTAATTCAGAATTATTTTAATCACTTTAAGGACATAAACTTGGCTGCTGCCGATAGTTTGCATTGATGATGAATAATGTACGTGGGTTGAGAACTAAGATCTCTCAGATATTCGATTTTGTTAACCAGAAGAACAATAACATTTTTTGTTTATCTGAAACTTGGTTAAATTGTTCCATCACTAATTATAAGCTCTTTGGAGACAATTTTAGAGTTTATAGGAACGATCGTTGTGGGCCACGGCGGAGTGGTGGAGTTATCATTGCGGCTCCAAATTTGATTAAATCATCGGAGTGTGTGTTTAGTACTTCCATTATGGAGATTGATGTTGTTGGAGTTGTGGTTATCAAATCGAGTCGTACCCGTAAACTGTGCATTCTAAATATTTATATTCCCCCTCTATTACCAACACGACATTATGAGATATTCCTTGAAGAACTATCCGATTTTATTATTTCTCAGGATGCGGATTTCATCATTCTAGGGGACTTTAATTACTCCGACCTTAGAGACTATTCAGACAAGGACTCGTATGCTAAGAGACGCAAAATACTAACTGAGTGTTGAGCATGCGATGTAGACCTCACGAATTCGAACTACGTTGAAAATTCGCGTGGGGATAACCTCGACAAAGTGTTCGCGAATATTGTGACGAAAGTTAATGAAGCCGAGGCGTTTATGGTCCAGCCGGACACCTATCATCCGCCACTTTTAATCACTATTGATACCTATCTCACCATGGACTCGATACCGTCGGGTTCGATATTTCTTCTAAATCGAGGCGATTATAACGGCCTTTATAATTTTTTGTCTAATTATGATTGGCATAATGTTTATTCGATTACTAGTGTCAACAACATCGGGAGAAATATTAGTAGTGTAGTTTGCTTGGCCGTCGATAAATTTATTCCTAGGTGCGTTCTAAATAAACACAGAAGGGATTCCGTCCATCTCTCGAAATCGTTCAAACGTTTTCCGGATTGGGTCTCGCATGACACCAAACTTTTATGGAGGTCAAAACAAGCGCTACATAAGACTTACAAGCGCACTAAATCACTTGATGACTATGAAAGGTTTTCTGCGATCAGAAGCAATTTCAAAGCTAACTGGAAGTATGACAAACGTATGTATTTTGGTTCATTGGGCGCCCAACTGCAACTTCATCCTAAAGGCTTTTGGAATGTCACTAAAAAATTGTTAAATTCGAGTAAGACAAAGCCCGTGACTATTGACAAGAATGAACAGGATGAGATTGCTAGCACTTTTGCAACTACAATGAGCAATGACGTTCCGTTGAAACCGAATTCATCTTTGCTCGAAGAGTGCTGGAGCAGGATTGAGACTCCTTTCAATTGGCAGCCTTTTTCGGCCAAACTTGTCTTGGATAAAGCTATGAAGCTGTCTGCCGCTAAATCATGTATTATAGCAAATGTCCCGAACTTTATCTTTAAGGGCTGTATTACAGCTCTTATTCGTCCTTTGGTGCACTTGTTCAACTCATCTCTGGAAAATGGAAGTTATCCAGATGAGTGGAGACAGGTGGTAATTCAACCAATTCCAAAACAAAGTGACGAAAGAACACGGAAGGTCTATAGACCAATCACTTTGATTTCCTTCCCAGCGAAACTGCTTGAAAGTTGTTGGCTGAGCGGTTAACTATGTATATCGATCCATATCTACCTCATGTCCAACATGGCTTTCGCACTAACCGTTCTACACAAACGAACTTGGCCTCTTTTCTACATTTTATCGTTCGTAACGCTGATTGCAGGGCGCAGGTCGACACCTTATTTCTAGATTTCGCTAAAGCATTTGACAGTGTTAATCTCGGTCTGCTTTTAATTAAGTTGCGTTATATTAAACTGCCGGGTTCTATCATACAATGGTTTCATTCGATGCTGCTAGGTAGAAGTTTTATTTTAAGACATCAAATCTCTAATAGGCCTGCGTACTCAATTAAAAGTGGTGTCCCACAGGGATCTCCTCTGGGTCCACTGCTTTTTAATATCTTTGTTGCTGATCTTCCTTAAGCCCTTGAACAATTACCTATTAAAATACTGCTCTATGCAGATGATCTTAAGATCTTCAGTGCTATTGATTCATGGTCTGATTGCGAGCTGCTGCAACATAGCCTTACTACAGTCTCGGAATGGGCCCGAAATAATGGTCTCGACTTAAATACACGGAAGTCTCTCACCGTTTCTTTTACTCGGAAAACAGCTCCGTTTTTTTTCGATTATCGAACTGAGGAGGGTATTCTTACAAGAAAGAGTGTGTTAAAAGATCTGGGAGTGATGTTCGCAGACAATTGCTCCTTTCGGAGCCATCTTGAGCTACTCAATCGCGATATTTCTCGTCGCTTGGGACTCATAAAACGTCTCACCCATTTTTTCAATGATTACAGAATTTTTATTACGCTATTCAAGGCTTTTGTAATTTCTAAATTATTGTATTGTAACTGTGTGTGGTTCGGGGGTACCAAGCAAATGCTTGCTTTTTTGCAGCGTAAATTCTTAAGTTTTAAAAATTTCATTTTGAGCAGATTTATTGTATGACATTAATAATGTATTTAATATTGATGTAATTATTAAGCGCTCCCTGTTTAACATATTAATTAATCTCTATTATGAGAGGTTGAAGGTTCCTGTTATCCTTGATGGTTTCGACTTTCATGATGTAAGATCAACCCGTAAAGGTTACGTTTTTAGTCAGCCTTTTAAATGGAGGACTAATTTGCGTGAACTAGACCCAACGTACAAGATCATAAAAAATTTCACGAATAATTTTGCAGAAACTAACCTTAGCGTTTTGAAGGGTAAGTGCTTATATCTGTTTGACTAAAGCTTTTGCTGTTTTGTTTTTTAGTTTTTAGTTTTTTTTTTGTTTTTTTTTCTTTTATTTTTGTTATTATTATCATTATTATCAGTAATTGATCGTTTTCGTGTAATTTTTATTAGTCTGTCTGTAACCTGTGTCTTTTGTGATCCGGTTGATAATTTCACAGTTAACTTTATTACTTAGGTCTTTGTTAATTCAGTTTTTAGCTTTATTTAACCAGTTTTTCTTATTTGTCATTTTTATATGTATTTTCATTAACCCCGCTTTGGGCCTATTGCCTGTTGGGGGACAACATGGGGCTTTGATCTCTCAGCTGAACATAGCTGTCTGTTCTCTCTCTGCTTTTGTTACATTATTATTATTATTAAAAAAAAAATTATTATTATTCAACGCAAATGCGCTAGTCTCGATCCATTCAAAAGAAAATATAAACATAAAACGGGTCTTGACCTATTGTCAGTTTTTAGGGTTTACCGCATTATTTATATTGTTTTATTTAATCTTTTAGTTTGTATTTTTTTTCATAAAATTTGCGTTTCATCTTTATATCTTGAGTTTAATTTCACCACTTTACATAGGGCCCATAGGGGGTTTACTTTAACTCCCACCATTACTTGGAAATCATCTCTTTCTCGGGTGAATCCCGTTTCTAAACAAGTCAAAACTTACGTGGAACGTTTTAATGACATAGACCTTTCCCTTGCTGAGGGTCTGCATTTAAATTTATTTTTTTCTAGCTTTTTTTTTTTCTCCCCTTTTTTTTTTTTTTTTTTTTTTTTTCCTTTCCCTTCGCTCACCTGTTAGTTTTTAATTCTTAATTTTTATGCTTGTTCATAGTATTTAATTATTATTTGTATTTTTTTCGTTTATGTGTTTTTCATCAACCCCGTTTTGGGCTATTAGCCTGATGGGGGAGCAACATGAGTCTCTCCCCTTTTGCTGCTACAATTATTATTATTATTATCAAATTATGTTTTCCGTCATTTTGTATAATCTTGTTTTCCGTCAAAGCAAAATTTACTTTTTTCTTTTGTAATGACTTGAT
Source organism: Rhysida immarginata (assembly GCA_023313115.1). NCBI lineage: Eukaryota > Metazoa > Arthropoda > Chilopoda > Scolopendromorpha > Scolopendridae > Rhysida > Rhysida immarginata. The sequence goes on from JAHWFO010104987.1 coordinate 260,649, forward strand.
AAAAAATTGGCAAAATTTCCGTTAAAGAAGATTCTTAGGATGAAATACAAAATATTAATTACCTCTTTTCGAAATAAAGCTTCAATTCAGTATCATATCTTTTAAATGGCACATAGGCTTCTGTTCCAACGAATGTTACAATTTAAAAACATAACAAAATTAAACGTTTTATTTATTGTTCTTTTTACCAATTAAGACCAGCCTTCTTCGCGTTACACATTTTTTTCTTTTTTTAATGAAATTGTGTCTACCTCCTACTGTCTGTTGGCCTATTCTGCACTAAACGCATAAGGTGGTAGATGCATGGAAATCAAGAGTTATTTCAATTCTTATCATTTAATCACTGTAATAGAATAATTGATAATACATATAAACTAACGCTATATCTGTCTACTATCCATATTTCTATGTACTAGTGTATTGTATTCACTGTGTTGTGTATATGCATTGATTGTACTTTATAAAAGGGCATATACAGAGTCAAATTGTGTTTGATATTTATATAGCAGATTTTACATATATTTGCCAGTTTTTCAGTACTTTTTCTTTCATTCTCATATTTTTAATTTTTTTTTGTCCTAATATGAACTTGAATCATTCTTTAATTTCCATTATCTCTTGCGTTCATATACTTAATCTTTTCTGAATATAAATATAATTGTACTTTTTTATGATTTACAAAGAGCGTTCGAAAAAGTGATGCACCACTGAAAGTATGGAACATACAACTTTGGAATTCTGCTATAACCGTCACTTCTACTATTTTCAAATAGGCTGTGGCTACATTCACGGCTACCGTGAATGCGTAACGGCTCACGACAGTAATGAGTGACGTCATTTTTATGAGAAGTGACATCACAGTTGTTGTTGGGCGTTGGAAAGAGAAAAAAAACGGAAAAATTGTTTGTAGGCGGGAGGGAGGGAGTGAGATGTAAACCTTTATAATTCAAAAGTGGCTCATCAGAAGCAAACAAGTTATTGTCTTAATATGAAGAATCCGTATTTGTCGAATTTTATTTTTTTTCTTCTTAAAAAGCACTGAAATTAAATACAACAGTGACTAAATATGGGCTCTAGCCATATCTTCATTTTCATAAAAAAATAAATATCTCCCTCCAAACAATTATGGAGACTTAACCAGTTGTCATAAAAATACGTCAAGGCACAGTATTCTCAAACATTAATTTGATTCTGCTTTTTGCCGTTTCGGAAGACATAGTTGCACAAAATTGGTCACTAATTTATAGATGGAATTTTTTTTTAATTTCAATAATTTTTTTGGAATGATGAGTTTTTAAGTCAATTTCAGGAAAAAAAAATGAGTTGGGGAAACGAATACATAGGCCTTCACTCTAGGTGAGTAGTATGCCATCAAGGGGTAAAACAGACATGATAATAAAGTTTACAAAAACAAAGTAATATATAGTGTTATTATAATCCCCGTGTTTACCTGTGAATTTACCCCCCCCCCCTCCCCGTCCATCTACTATTTGTACTCCAATAAGTTTGTGTATTAAAATATTGAAAGCCGGTCAGATGGCCAAGAGGGCTAGAACGTAGGCCTTCTAGCTCTCGAGTCCGTCTGGTCGTGGGTTCGAATCTCGCCGTGGGCATGGATGTTTGTGTTTGTCCCGGGCTGCGTACAGATATGACTTGTATATAAAGACGCAAAATGACCTTAGTAGTCGAAGCCAAAAATTCTAATAAATCAAACAAAATATTGAAATTTAAATCTATAAATCTTGGAAAAATTTATGAGCCCCTATATTTATTATATATATAATTTAGCAAACAAAATTCGATTTCCAAAAGTGAACGAATGGTTTTTGTTGCCGTTCATTTATAAAACTCTCCAACTGTTGATACGACTTGGAACTTCTTCCTGTTGAACATTTACACAAAATATCCGTTCATCGCTGCGGCCGTCCGCAGCAAGAAAAGTGCTGAGAAACAACTCCCGGCAATAGTGCGTGACGTTACTCCTTGGTGTCGTGAGCAGTTATGACTTCACGGTAGCCGTGAACGTAGACACTGTGTTTCAGGTAAGTCTCCTTCCGTTTCTTTGGCTTTATGCCTACGGAACCACTTTCTCACAACATCGTTATCGGACTCGAATTGGATCCTATAGTGCATTTTTTAAAAGGCCAACCATGTGGAAGTCCGGCAGTGCGAAGTCGGGGCTATAGGGTGAGTGAAGCAACACGGTGAAACGTGTAAGGTAAACTCCATTACTGTTATCTGCCATTTTTAACACTGGCTATCACGGTGCCACGTGGCGTAGAAGCTTGCAACTTCGCACAACAGACGCGAAAGGTTTAAACTAGGATTCCTCAAAATTTCGTTCGTGTCGTAGAAATAAATTGTGGTGCATTATGTTTGAACACTCTTTGCGCATTGGGTCTACATTGCTGAGACAATAAAAAAACGGAGAAATAAATGCACGACAAAATATTTGCCTCTCGGTAACTTTAATACTTGCCAAACAAAGGTTACGATATTGCTATGCTATTAGAAAGTCTATTTCTTTATTTTTTATTTTAATGGATTCATTAAGTTCTGAGTGTTTATTTCTTTAATTTAGGTGTTTCGTTGTTTGGAAACTTCTACTCTATTACGATATCGAGTTTTTCCTTTATGCGATGAATATATTTAAAGATGAACATTTTTAATGTTATATTAATTCCCAGTATGTTTCAAGGAAAATAAATTATAAATATGCATATTATTCTTATCCAAACTGTGTCAGCTGTCGCTGTCTACCTCTACTAGTCATACATTGTCGAAAAGACAAACAACGGGGAATAATGATGAACAAACAAACAAAGATTGTCCATAACATCAAAGTAATGGATACAATCTCTATACTGAAATACAATTCACTTTCCAATTATTTTTTCCTTTTCCTTTCTTTGTATTCAATATACACATCACAATGACACTGTGTACTTGATGAATTTTTTTTCTTCACTGTTAATTTATAGAAGAAAATCAAAATTCTTTAAGCTTCTTAATTCATTATATGTTATTTTAATACTGATTATGGTATATGCTCAAACTTCACATACGCATTTTACTCAGAGTAAAACCTTTGTGTATCAATATGATTAACTCTCTAATGTGAATAAACCTTTAATGTTCGTTTACGTATGTGTTCGTGCTGGAATAATTGGAAGCAGTATTTTTGTCGTTATATTCTCTGGCTATTCATTAAATATTTTCATTACCAGGGATCAATAAAAAATATTTTGAGCTCGTTTCGTTGTTAATAACGATTAAAATAAAGTTCCTCTGCTATTCTCGAATAATTCAGGCCTTGTTTAAAGCTTAGGATATTAAATTCCGTAGGCTTATTTAAAAGCATTACTTTAAAAAAGACCAAAGAAATTGGCTTTTTTTCTTCATAGAGAACGTGGTTTTTATTCCTATTACAATTAAACAATTTATTTTCTTTTTATCATCCTCCTTCCCCTTAAGTCAACTTAAATTGCCAGAGGAATGAATTTTGGGACCAATATTCTCTAAGATCATTCATAAAAAGAATTGCGAGAAGGAGAAAAGAGAAAGAAGCCAACCCTGGTCTACATGCTCGGCTGTTTCTGTATAATCCAATACTGTAGGTCTGTATAATTCAATACTATGGGTCTCAGATTTTTTTGTGTGAGATGAATGAAATAATAATAATGCAGAATATTTAAATTAATAACGTGTTCATGTTCTCCTTTAAACCATTCAATATTTGCCGTACTTACACTGCAATGGGAATATTGTTTTCATGAATTTGTCGTATTCTTACATTTTTTTTGTGTGTGCTGAATACGAAAATGACATCCATTTCTCTCCATCAAGCAGGGCTTTTTCACAAAGCGCCATGCAATCTTTGCATAACTTTGTAAAAAGCCCTGCATTTTTATTAATAACTAATGACTATAATATGATAGCGGACTACTGCTGGGGATTGCTCCGAGAAACTGAGGTAGCAACATATAAAAGGAAAAGCCTGATAAGCTTTCATAAGCAATGAAAACGCTACAGCGTGGCTGAGTAAGGTTAAGTTAAACTTGCGCCCTGCTGTTAATTTGTAAGTTTCACTTTTATATATTTGTTTAAAAACAACTTTAAATACCTATTTGTTTACACATTTTGAAAAATTTTGGTTTTTAATAAACCCGTATTGATACGTATGTAGTGTTTTTTCATGAATTATCCTTGCGTTTTGTGAAAAATCCCTCTTACGTGATGGAGAAAAACGGATGTCATTTTTGAATAGAGCACACCAAAAAACAAAGATCAGCCTCTGAACTCAAGAAAATTTTCCAAAAATTAAAAAAAATGCAGGCCTGTGTTATCTTTAAAAAAACAACACACAAATAAAATTGGCTATTATGCAGGCATTTTTTCATCGACGACATAAAATGGTTTTCGAGAACAATTCAGTTTACAAATCAAAGGAACACTGAAAACACTAATCCACATGAGAATTTGGTTTCCGAAATGTACATCTGAGTCAATAAAAACTCTCATATAGATTAGTGTTTTCAGTGTTCTTTTGATTTGTATACTGGTGTCCACAGTTTCTGGCGTTTATTGTTTAATTTTAACAATTCAGTTGTCATTTATGTATCTTAATTATACTGTATTTGTTGCACCTGAATGAAAATATATTTTATTTCCTCAACTTCGTCATTTAATTTTTGGTGCTTTATGTGGAACTTCACTCATTTCTATGCTTTGTCGCTGAACTGATTTATGCTAAGGTTTTAACTTCTTATAATATTAAATGTGACTTGTACCTGTTGTATATGGAAAAAGACTGAAGGTGAAATAATTTTTTGTAAGCTCAGGCAATCAGTGCTTGTAATTTGTTGTTTAAATTTTGAATCTTCATAAAATTATATTTAAAAAAAGATTAAAACTATTTTTCTCATATTAAAAAAAATGCGAAATGAAATGTATGGAGACTGATCTCTATTCTATTTTAATGTTAAGAAATAAAAAGGCTTATTTTAACGTTTTCAATAATGGAGTTGTGTGCTTTATTCAATTAATAGTGTAAGTCATAGACGCTTATACACTGCTCAAAAGAATAAGAGAACGCTTCTGAAAACATTTGTAAAATCTCAAGATCAAGACTTTCGAAAAAGTGTTTCCTAGTTTTTTGATAAATTCGATGTGGTCTATTGAAATCACTGGGTGTTTTTGCGAGTTTCTCTTTTTCCCGTGAGTTTAAATTGAAAATGCCAGAGACCCCTTAAAAACAGAATGATCATAACCATAGGACAAACGTCATTAATTTGCATGTTAAAGCGCTGCTACAGTATTCGTAACATCTCAAGTTGAAGGAAGTTGCAAGAGCTGTTACGCTGCTCCAAGAAGGCTACTCGATCAGGTCCGTCGCCAGACAGCTTCGAGTGTCACCTTCAGTGATCCATCGTGCATGGAATCGTTATTCGCGAACGGCTGGAAAAGGACGCAGATATCTTCAAACTTGCGCTCTTCGCCGACGAACATCAACTGCTAGAGACTTGCAAAACCACCTGCGTTCGGCATCTGGAGTGGTTGTTTCTGACCAAGCAGTCAGAAATACACTACGGGAAGATGGTTTGAGAGCTAGAAGGCCGAATCGTCTGCCTCATCTCAGGCGCCGACACCGAGAAGCCCAACAGTTTGCCCAACGACACATCAACTGGCAGCTGCGTCAGTGGCGGTCTGTTCTCTTTACAGACGAGTCCAGATTTCGCCTAACGCGTTGTGATGGACATCAGCGTGTGCGGAGACGCACTGGAGAGCGCTTTGCAGCAGCAACAATGCAACAGACAGAATGGGATGTGGTTCAGTCATGGTTTGAGGGGGGGGGGGGGGATCTCTATCGACAGCCGTACTGATCTCGTTGTTGTCCCAGGACGTCTCAATGCTGAAGTCTACATTAGAGACATTCTGGAAGGTCACATAGTGCCTGATGCTTGTGTTGTGGGCCTGATTTTGTTCTTATGCAGGATAACGCTCGTCCGCATACAGCACGTACCGTTCAGGAATTTCTCCAAGAATGAAACATTCCAACATTGTTAAGTAATAAACTAGAGGATACTCTTTTACCACAACATAAAAGAGTATCCTCTAGTTTATTACTTAACTATTTCTATCCACATAAGATTTTATTCCATTATTCGAATTCCAACATTGGAGTGGCCAGCAATGAGTCCGGACATTAATCCGATCGAGCCCATGTGGGGCATGTTTGAAAGACGTCTAAGCCAATGTCCAACAAGTCCTCATTGAAGAATGGGAGAACATTCCTCAAACAGGCATCCGTCGACTTGAGCGGAGCATACATCGCAGATGCGCAGAGGTCCTTGGAGCTCGTGGAGGGAATACACGTTACTAGAGAATACACGTGTATCTAGAGATGTCTTCAGACCCCTTCTTGAGAACAGTTTTCTTACTTTAGTTTCACCAGGGGTTACGTTTGTCATTTGGTTTTTCGAAAGATGCTTGGAAAACTAAGCCATATATTTGATTATTTGTTGAATAAATTGAAACATTTCATGTGTTCATGGGGTTGTACGGATATTTTCATTCACTTAAATAACATAGGTCTTCTATATTGTGTTTCCCTAATTCTTTTGAGCTGTGTATATGAGGTCAAATTTATTTTTTCAGTCATAGAAAATTATTTTTTGGTCAACGATATCACTGTACAACAAATATTTTTTTTCTGTCCTTTAGATGAAACCATGTAATTTTGTATAAATAAAAGATGCTTGATTCATATATCAAAACCAAAATGGTCCATCACGTACCATTTTTGTAGGAGACCCACTTCTCAGAGAAATGTAATAGAGGCTTGATAATAGAAAACACAAACACTAAAATGATATTTTTGGCAGTTTCCTTTTGTAGGCTCTGTTGGTGTGTCCCTGATAACAGAGCAGCAATATTCTGTGAATGAACTGTTAAACCATACAGGCAGAGTAAACTGGCGATATACTGCGAGCTTTTATTCAGCTAGCAACTTCCATTCCATCGTTAAACTCTGCCTGTGTGATTTCATGATGTGAACATGTCATAGATGTACATGGTTCAAAGTCAGAATCTTGATGGTTTGGGTCATCGGAGGTGTCTTCCTCTGGATCAACTGTATTTTATCTGGAGCTGTAGATATAGGAAGATCTTCAGAATGGTGAACTGGTCGCATAGCGCTTCTATATGTGCTACAATATAGCACTTACGTAAAAAGCTAAAATGTCGATTTTTTTGGAAAATGGTGCGTGGGAAACCAACAAATAATTACAGATTCCTTATTTTCAGCCAAAAATATACAAGAAACACATATTTTCATCTAAAAGACATTTTTCATGTTGTACAGTGTATTCTGCAGTATTCAATTGTTTGTAAATAGAAAGGATATATCATGATTCCAGGTTGGAATTCAGATCAGGGATTTTTGTCTCCTTTCTCTTTCTATATATTTTCAAAATAACATAAGCGATTATAAACAACTCGGAGCGGCCCCAAGGCTATCTTCCAGCAGACAGAAGCTCAATAAGGGGTTGGCAGAAAAGGTCAACCATAAATATCCATGCATTCAGTGGGTTCATTCTCCGAGATTCTCAGTCAATAAGATGAGACTAACAAGAGCATATACACCAAGAAATTAACTCCTCCGAAGAGAGTATAGAAAATTAGCGGAAGCCCTGAGTTCAAGGAAATTGGCCCCTTAAAAGGCTTAAGAAAGTAGGAGGGGGGAGTAAAATGCGGGGGTATATAAAGAAAGGGTAAAAAAATGAAGTAAAATATCTAATTTCCATCCTCCTTATCTGTATTTTACCCCCAATACTGTGATAAAGTGTTCATTGAAACTGAAATTGTTTATCCTCGTACGTATGCACCCCGTACGTATGAGGAATTTTTTGGGATGTAACTGATGCGAAATAGGGGAGAAATGTTTGGGACACAAGTGATACACTTTTGGGGAAACGGGACACTGCGTCGCCTCTAAAACAGGATCTTGTTCCTCTTGGGAATGGCTTCATGCGAACCATGCGCATTCCAATTACGTTTAAATAAATATGAATCAACCTCTATATATACAGGGTGTTTCTCAACGTCTCTTTCCCGGACTACTGGAAGATGTGATAATCTTCTTTCTCCTTGTGTTTTTTATTTCGTTTGTATTTTGTTTCTGACAATCGTCAATCTTATTTCCTTTTTTGTATAATATGGAAGACCGCTTGGGTTGGTTAGGCTTCTTGACTACCTCAGTGTATTTCATTTGGAGTTTATTCTGGTTGGATGAGCTTTGTGAAAGCGCTGCTTTCGTCCCATCCTAACAAATGTACACTTCACTGTTCGATTGTCGTAATCACGCCTCTGGTCTTCCATTGGTCTTCTCGTCTCGTCCTCGTTTTAATAATTGTCTAAAACCAGTTTTTTTTGTTATTTGACAATAATTTCGCCCAAAAATCGTCACAAAATTCGCACAAAACAAATCGCCCAAAAATCGTCACAAAATTCGCACAAAACAAATCGCCCAAAAATCGCAAATTTGAAATTTTAGTAGCCCAATTTAGTCGCAATCGCAAATTTGAAATTTTAGTCGCAATTTGAACAAAAAGATAGCCCAATTTGCGATAAATCACCCAACCTGGCAACCCTGCTCAAGACTGTAACACGTGTTTGTGTTCCACTAAATGTCCAATCCAGAGGCGTGAGATTAAACTGGTATCGTCATTATGTCAATTGGACTGTCTCAACTGAAACGCGTCCAGATTTGCCAAGAATATCATCGAACATCACGCATTCAGCGGTGGCAGCGTCCTGGTGTGGGCTGAAATTTTAACGGGATATCGCATGGAGCTGCACCTCTTTAAACGCGGTTCTGTGACGGCTGCGCGGGATCGGAAAATTTGTAATCACAGAGAAATAAGAAACAGAGGGGAAACTTCCTATAGTCTCAAGGGAAACTTTTCTGAGATCACATGACGAAAGTCAACCAATGAAATTTTCCTTAAAAACATTCTTGGCTTTGCGGCACTACTGTCGGTTTTGTCATAATTACGTCATTCTCCCGCAAAAATATGACGTCAGATAAATACGTTACTTAACGTTCTTTTCATCGGAATTATTTTAATAATTCAATTCAAATTAATTGAAAACCAGCTTTACGATGCAAAGTGGATTATCACAGATGAAAGTAAATTATCATTCCATTACCACGATTTCTTATTGATGGTCTCTGATTACCACAAGCTACGGTGAGCTGATATAAACATTAGTGCTTCACATAAGTGACCACGTGACACAATCGCCAAGACAATATTTCGTTTATATAAAACCTTTTCATTTTAGAATACAAATTTATGCGTTTTAACATTATACAAGTATTAATACATAAACTGCGTTATTATTTTATTTATTATTTTCAAAATTGTGTCCTCACTAGCGCCACGAAAGTAGTATTGAAAAATGACAGTGATTTCCAGTTACGTGGTAGAGTTTCCCCATCTGGTTTTCTTCATCTGTGGTTGTAATTAATGCGAAGCTAATTTTCCTTAGAAGGCTCGTAATACTTTCTTGTTTTATATGTTGCTTGAGCGCACTTTAAACAGAAAATATAAATGATAAATAAAAGACCTACGCAACACACTAAATTTTACATAACTATGTCCACCAATGATGCCCTAATCAACTGAGCCACCGTGAACACGGGAAAGCTACATGTCCTTTGGGCTGGTTAGAGCAGTTATCCTGTTTGCAAGTTGCAGCCATACTTCTTAACGGAAGTATGGCCTATGTAAAAGAAAAAAGGTCTAGAAATAGCAATATGGCAGTGTTTTATTGCGAATCTACGCGTTTCGAAGAACTCTCATCTTTAGGATTCTGAACAACTACAAAGAAGGCAGTGCAAAATAGTGGTGTGCGATGGTTTAAAAACCACCATCGGTGGCACCATCGATGGTATGAACCATCATCGAAACACCACCGATGGGCACAGGAAACCATCGATGGGTTCAGAATTACCATCGATGGATTCAGAAATACCATCGATGGTTCTTTTAATTTTTTTATCTCAATAAAATAGCATAAAATCACATGGATAAAGCTTAGACTACAACAGACATTTTATTACTGATAATTTGACAAATGTAAAAGTTGGGTTTAACAAAATTTATGCAAGACATTCAAAGGCATCGATTGTAAAACCAACAATTTCTCCAAATGCTTTGGACTTAACGTGCAACCTGCTTTTGAAAAAAGTCTTTCTGCAGGCACAGATGTTGCTGGTGGCGTTAAAAATCTCTGGGCCATCATTCTAAATGCAATATTTCCGTGCATCATCTTCCATGCATGCAGTGGATTACTATTATGAGGAGTCAGTGGCGATCTGTAGTACAATCTGATACTCTCTGACACTTCTCACCTTATTTATCTGGTATAAAGAACCAATGGGAGACCAGCGCCATATCTCGAAGCCGCATTGGTCGTCTCGTCTAGTGATTTGACTTAACCAACCATTTACCATCGAAATTTCCATCGATGGTTTGTAAACCACCATCGCTGGCAATCGGTGTTTTATAAAAATCGTTCGATGGTTGAAAACCATCGAAATTTCGATTGATCGTAGAACAAAACCATCGATGGATCGCACACCACTAGTGCAAAACCACCTGGTTATATTGTTATTCCCTCCAATCAGCGAGAACCGCGTCAACACTTGCCATATAAGAAATAAAGAAATTAATCAGGAGCTAGCTCCAAAAATCAAGTAAATAAGATTAATTAGAAAAATGGCTGGAAAACTTCTACGACCTGGATTCGAACCAGGAACCTCGACTGTTGTGGTCGACGCCTCTACCAATCGCAGACACTTGTACATCCATGCTGTCACAAGCTGTCAAAATGGAAAGCCCAAAAGGGGGGGGGGGGTGAACTGCTCTTATCCAAACCATCAGAAAGTTTGATGAACACACAATAAGAAATAAAGAAAGTAAACTGAAGCTAACTCCAAACATCAAGTAAATTATATTAATTAGAAAAATGGATGGAAAAATTCTGCGAGCTGGATGAGGGGTCGACCATGACAATCGAGGTTCCTCGTTCGATTCCAGAACGCAGAATCTTTCCATCCATTTTTCTAATTAATACCATTTACTTACCATATAATTGCAGTCAATTAATTCTTAGTGTAACAGAAAGCTACAAATAAAGAAAGAAGAATCAATGTTGATTGCCTAACGCGTTTCGATAGTACATCATCTTCGGAGGCTACATGTTATTTTCTTGTGTCGTAGATTATTAGCGTGTCATCCACGTAAGAAAATGCACTACCGGAGACCTGTGACCCGGTTCAATCAACTGAACCTGAAACTACTGCATATTATGTTTGTTATTAAAGAAAGCTCCAGTTCCCCTGTAGTTTGGTATACCTATCTGAATACAATTTTCCACATCAAGATTAGGTATCTCTATCCTCGATTGGTAGCCCTGAAAAGGGCTTTTTGTTCATAGCCAAAATCTCATTAGTAAGCGGTCGTCATCAGTTGTTCAGCAGGATTGCCCATCATCCTCCGTTTCCTTGTCTGTGTAGCTGAGGTAAAGGAAACCGTCTTCGTGGCGGCACAAATCGCCCAACCGTCCATTAGGTAGGGGACGCAGTTCGTCATCTCCGGCCGCGATGAAAACGCACACGTCAGGTGAGAAGTGGCCCACATCGCGCACCAATATCGAGAACTGTGCAACGGTCACTTCAGGAGGCAAAAGGAATCGAAACCGGGTCATTGGAGGGAGAAGAGTGCATTCGGGATCTCGATCCAATACGACGGGCACCATCTTCGGATAGAGCAGACCAATCAGCTTCGTTTCCATTTGTCGATCTTCCAGGGGGATATTTTCTCGGATATGTTTTCCGAAGGTTATGGACTGACTATTTCCCATGGTAACAGTATGGACTTCCTTCTTACATATAGGAGACGCTTCTTTATTTTGAAGGGTCGAACACAAAGCACTGCTTTATAAAGGTTACGAGGGAGTACATGTATGATTGTGATTTGGCCCCTATGCTAAGACACAAGTGATTCCTCCATTCTGATTGGATATTTCTGTGCTGCAAGCGGCATAGTCTATTTTAAGCTCATATTAACGAGAGAAACGTTTTAATTGGTTCATAATTTAACTAATAAGAGTACGTTTTAATACACGGAGAAGAAGAAGATAAACTCAATGGAAAGAAACGACATAAGCAGCGATGGTAATTCCGCGATGGATTTTTATTTTTTAGAAAGTGCGGAAGAAATTTAGCGATACGGGTTTGGCTATTTTAAAACAATTAATTTTTTTGGATTCATCCAATGTTCTAGACATTACCAAAATTTCCCCATTGCTTAGTGGTATAATGTTGAAACTTTGGAAATCTTTCCCCAGTCCAATCAACAGCTGATCAACAGCAAACGAAAACAAGACCTCTATTAGGTCCGCCATGGGAACCCTCCGATCAACAGCTGTTGTAAGTCCACCAGTCAACCCTGACTGATGGACACCATCTCCTAGGGATGGGCGATATATTTTGATATTATCGTTATCTACGTTTGATATATCGATATTTTAATGGTGCTAATATATCGTTCGATATGATATTTTCTTCTGATATATCGGATTTTTAAACTTTGAATTTCAAAGTGGACAAACATGTAAATTTCCTTTTTTTTAAATTTTATCTTTTTTTGTTGTTTTTTTCTTTTTCAATCACGGGTTCATGAAAAGCGTGTGACTTGGCACTCAGTTATAGTGCTATGTGATTGGCTGTAATAGTAGCAATTTTGTGCGATCACATTTACAGACTCGACCATTGCCTAATAATAACTCGACTCTACAGTTTAATTGTTCATTAAATTCACATCTGACCAGAACGGGTTATTAGTTCTTCATCCAAGTTGTAAATTGACTATTTAAATATTACGTTACCTATTATCTTGCATGTACTAGTATTTCGTGATCTAATTTATAATATAATTCTTCGGCGACATTGTCTTATTCAACGCGCATTTAAAAAGGTTGTTTAGTCAAATGAATATTATAAAATCAAAATTCTCTTTTTGTTTTTTCTTTTGCTTAAAAATATGATAATTTCCTTATGTGTGGCCACCACGTACAGGACTGTAGAATGGCGCCTTTTCGCTAAAAAGGTTACAAAATGGATCTGAAAAAAGTGAAGCAATGTTTTAAGTCAACAAATAAGAGCGTCTTCCAGTGTATTCATTGCACCGACAAGTGAAAACTAGTGGAAACACAACCAATTTAAAGAGCCACGTTTGGAACCGCCATAAAAATTTATTATGAGCTTTGATTGAGGCAAGTGAAGTTAGTAAACCAACGGGCATTAGAATTCGAACACCAACTCCTGAAAGTTATCATGATATAAAAATTGTCTCTAATGATAACAGTAAGTTTGCCTATTGAAAGCTCCCTGAAGGACAGTCCATACTTCCATTTCCATATAGGTCCTCACTGAAAAAACTCCGTCAAAAATAGGACTGAAATATCAGGTTGTTGCAAAAGTTTTTTTCGGATTTTTATTCCAACACAAAAACGATTGAACTTGAATGACAGATTCAGCTCATGCAGATGCCGGGCAATGGTTGAAAAGTGAACCTTGAACTGTTCTTCGAGTTCCCTCGTTGTAACATTGTGATCTTCATCAATTGCTTGGCGCAGATCACCATCTGAAATCATGATTGGCCGACCAGAGAGGTGAATCTTGCAGAGTGCTATCTCCGCGTGTGAACCGGCGATACCATTCTTATATTGTACGTAAACTAACAGTGCCATCACCTAAACGTTGGCAAATGTTTCGGTGACATTGCGCAGCACTGATCTTTCCAGAATACTCGTAGAAGATTATTGCTCGAATATGCTCGCGTGAAAGGTCCATTTCAGACCGTTGATGGCACTCACAGACAGGGTTGCCAGGTTTGGCTATTTTTCACTTAGATTTGCTACCAAAAATTGGCGGTTGGCTAATTGCTATTTTTTCGCTATCCCAGGTAGAAGAATTTCACATTTTCTAGAGCAGTGATGACATCAAATCATTGTTTCTGCTCCTATGTTCGTATTGTAACGGATAGAGTAGCCAATATATAAACGTGGTGTTCGTAACACTTTCACTCCCAGACTACTGGAAGATGTGATAATCTTATTTCTCCTTGTATTTTTTATTTCGTTTGTTTTTTTTGTTTTTTTTTTTTTTCTGACAATCGTCAATCTTACTTTCTTTTTTGTATAATATGGAAGACCGCTTGGGTTGGTTAGGCTTCTTGACTACCTCAGTGTATTTCCTTTGGAGTTTATTCTGGTTGGATGAGCTTTGTGAAAGCGCTGCTTTCGTCCCATCCTAACGAATGTACACTTCACTGTTCGATTGTCGACACTTTCACTGTCGTTGAAGACCTGAGCACCCCCCTGAACCTATCCAGGTACTGTGGGGTGGTATTTCTCGATGTCAGTAAAGCTTTTGACCAAGTGTGGCATGAGGGCCTTGTCTACAAAATGATCAGAGACGGGTTCCCTACCGATTTGATTTTGATGGTGAAATCCTTTCTTGGCGGCAGATCCTATCAAGCCAAAGTTGGAGAAAATCTTTCCACACCCCGTGTTGTAAAGGCCGGTGTCCCTCAGGGTTCTGTCCTCGGGCCTGTGCTATTTAATTACTTTGTACATGATTTTCCGAAACCCGATAATTGTAATCTGTATTTTTATGCGGATGACACTGCCATTATGACATGGGCACACCAGCCGGCTCACGTTATCACTCGGCTGCAGTGCGTCTTGAAGCAGTTCGAAGACTGGTTTAACTGCTGGAAGTTGAACCTTAACGTCGGAAAGTGCAAGGCTTTGTACCTCAATAGGAAGCTCAAGCGTCCCCCAGATTCTCTTGTTCTGTTCAATAAGAAACTGGGCTGGGTGGACAACTACAAGTATCTGGGAGTTATCATTGACTCAAGACTCTCATGGAACCAGCATATGTCCTATGCTCTGAACAAAGCGAAGTACAGTATCATAGCTCTCATGGGTCGCAACAGCGCCCGCAGCATTGACAACAAGCTACTTCTGTACAAATCGATTATCCGGACCATACTCCTCTATGGCATGCCTGCGTGGCGACTATATGTAAAACCAGATGGAGTGAACTACAGTCATTCCAGAATGTTACCCTGAGGACCATTGCCCAGCTGGACAGAAGGACGGTGAAAAACCAATCCATCCACTTGGATTTAAACATTGCCCATATCGGAAAGTTTATATAGGATCTCCTTTTGATTATGATACAGAAGATGAGACTCACGACAATAAGCTTGTGAAAGGGATACTGAAGAACTCAATGAATATGAACTGGCATACGAAGTATCGTAAACCGAGGCACGTTCTTGACATCAATTTTGAAGATATTAGCAACGTCTCTTTCCCAGACTACTGGAAGATGTAATAATCTTCTTTCTCCTTATATTTTTTTTTATTTCGTTTGTTTTTTGTTTCTGACAATCGTCAATCCTATTTTCTTTTTTGTATAATATGGAAGACCGCTTGGGTTGGTTAGGCTTCTTGACTACCTCAGTGTATATCATTTGGAGTTTATTCTGGTTAGATGAGCTTTGTGAAAGCGCTGCTTTCGTCCCATCCTAACAAATGTACACTTCACTGGTCGGTTGTCGACACTTTCAGTTGTTACTTTGACTGTAATTCAAGTTAAAAGCATTAATTTAGCTAAGTTTTAAAATTGACGATATATCGTGATAAATATCGGACTTTTGAGATAATATCGAAAATAAAATATCGCCCATCCCACCATCTCCTGTTCACTATGTAATATAATAACAATGTAAATCCAACACCCTCTGAAATCTTTCAAGGGGTGTTGATAAATCTCACTTGTTACCACTGCTGCCGTTTTGTCCCGATCTGCGGGAAATAACTTTTTACGGGATGTCTTGCGGGGAAGAGGGAAATTGTGAGATTTCCCAAATTTTTGTAAATGTATATAAAGGTAAAATACAAAAATATTCAACTACTTTTAATCTTTTCAATGAGAAATTTCATTTCCCTCACTCAAGAAAAGCCTTTCGGAGGGGTGGAATATGATAGAGATGCTTTGTAGTTTAAAAAGATAGCCTTTCAGTTTGTCTTTAAATGGCTTTAATCGATATCTCATGTCGATATCCGTGCATGGATATTTTTATATCGATGTTTATGATGGTGCCGGGAAATCCGGGATTCCTACTAACGAATGAAATTCTAACCCCATAACATAATGTCACTGTGACAAGAAGATAATGTCGTGAATTATAACTGTCGAAAATCAATGAGCAATAGCGAATCCAGCTACACGGAACTTCACCACATGTATTATTCCACTATATGGAACCACAAAAAAATAGAAAAATAATACACCGCTACCCGACTACTGACTATAAAAAAAAAGAAAAAAACATCGATGCCTACAAACTACTCGATGTCCTGACACATTCAACGGCACTAGTTACTATTATGCTAGCTTTGAAAATGGTGTAACACCGAAACGTGCGTCAGTAATAAAATTAATAGTATCCGTAATGTGTTAGACCCATCCTTTATTTGAAGTTTACAACGATACTAGACCATGGAAATCATGAATCTAATCCAATTATTTAACTAAAGCTTACAACGGATTTTTCGAGAAAGTCAGCACATATTATCATCAAATTTTTTTTAAAGTCTCGTTTTTAAATTAAGAATAAATTTCGAAATCGTTCAAATGCTGAGATGGCACAATCCATTATGTAATAAGATTTTCCTTAAAAAATGAAATTTCACATGCACAGATTTCGAGCCATCAACAAGATCGCTACAGTTGTGTAATAGTAATCAGAAACCGTTCTACAATGAAGAAAGAATTGTTTACAATGTTTTGGACTTCTGTTAATAAATTTTAATATTTTCTAAAGTGTTTTTATTTTTTTTTGTTATTGTCTCTTATTAATACAGAGTATTCTTGATTATTGGTACTTAAAAGAAAAGGCTTTTAAAATTTACTGATTTTCCTCAGTAACTTTTAAATACTCATGGTAACTTCTAGTTACTTTTTTTTTTATTATTGGATCTAGTGTTCTGCGATCTGACAACATTGCATTTTCTACTGTAGTTTGCTATGTCCTAGCTTAGGTTCCTGCCTCCATAAGATGGACATTGTTACAATTATAAATAACTTAAGATTCTTTTTAATATTTAATGCCAATAAGTTTTCTTCTGTTGATGATTTTCTAAATTACAGTGTAGTTCCAAAAAATATTTTCTTATACCATTTACAAAAAGCCGCTCATAAATCTAATTATAATACCAACTAGCCAGAGCCCGTGTGAAAAGATTTTCGCACAAAAAAAGTCGTATTATTTATTTTTCTCCTTATATATAGATTCGTAAGGGAAAACAATCCACAGTGCAATTTAAAATACTCGTGGTGAGATCTGTTGGCTATTTATTATATTTTTGCTGGAACCAGTTTTTGTTTTTTCCCGTGGGAATTTACTAAATGTTGACTTAGGTAATAAATAATAACCTTCACAACAAATTTCATCAAATCCGTTCAGCAGTTTTTGCGTAATGCGTCCACAGACGTTCGCGTAGGTCCCCGAACGTGAGGCGCCCTCGATCCCCCGGTTTTTTTAATTAAGGATGACTTGAGGACCAGCATGATCCAAGAACGACTAAATGGTTTGGCATTGATATCAATTGAGCAAGATATTGGCCAAACCCTTGATTATTCAGAACTTATAAAGGATTTTGCCCGGATGAAAGTGCGGAAAGTAGACTTCTAAGGTTAATTTAAGTTAACTCTTGGCATAGCAGCAGGTTAATCGGAACTCTTAAATATTTCGCCAAAATGAAAGTGCGAAAAAGTAGTTGTAATTTCAAATATCCCAAAAAAATAAAAAGGACAAAAAAACTAAAAAAAGAAAAGATAAAAAAAATAAAAAAGAAAAAACTCAAAAAAAAACTAAGCTGGGCTTAGCTACATACCGCCACGTGGTGCCCAGTGGAAACAATTCAAACTGGCTAAATTGTAGCATCGAACTACTCCGAGGGGGCGAAAAAGAGACGCAGGGAGATGACCTCGTAACCTAACAGGAAAACGTCTCCTTGGTCTAATTTCCACGCATTTTCGCAGAGCTTCCAGGGGGGGCGGGCTGCATAACACCTAAGAACGGGCCTGGATGTATGTACAGGTACTGCTCGTTCGCTAAATCACTGAGCGTGATGATTTATAGCCTATATGTTGACCAACCCTTAGCCGCATAAAAGTGCAAAATTTCAACTAAATCCCTTCAGTAGATTTGGCGCCAACCTCTAACATATAAACAGAGATACAGACCGTTCCGGAAAACTTAGATTTTTTATGTAAAAATAGATATAATTTTATTCGTAATTAATTATTCTATTTTTTTCTATTCTTTAAGTTTTTTTTACTGTTTTGCAGACTGTGATTGTTGAGTATATATTGTTTTAATAAATGTTAATTAAAAAATCTCCACGTGATTATCACTGTCTGCAGCTAGTTGTCCCTCGCGAATAATTTTCGTGATCACGAGGATGTGTGTCCCACTATTGTTGATGTTCTTTCCGTGGTTACTGTTTTTTTTTTATTTCAGACTGACCACTTCCAGCTTCTGGCTTGACCAGTCGTCCCTTTTTCTGGTCCTCCACGTCCTTACTAGCCTGCAGCATAACGTTCAACTTCCATTTATCATTTTTCATTCCAATGCTCTGCAAATTACTTCTATTCTGCCGTTCGATGTTTAGTTTCTTATTGAATTTCTCACTTTCTCGCGGCAGCCATGATTCTTTACAGAGCAGCATTGTTTTGCGGGTTTAGCCATAAGGTAATAATGAAATTTCTTTTAATGCTATTTCAACAATAACGCGCATAAGAGACGCCATGCTGCACATTTACAATCTTATTCCCCATTAATAATTAATTATTATTTCGCAGTCTTTCTTTAGACATTAAATGGGGATTTTGAAATTTCTTTTTCCTTATTCTATATAAGGAATTGGTCTGTATCAATTTTTTTTACATTTAATCTCTTATTTTACAAATAAGTCTTTTAACGAGCCACGTTTACTCTTAAGTTTTGGGGTTTTTTCTTTTAAAGTACCACCCATTAAATTCTATTTATTTTGCTTCCCCCTCTGAACACAAACAGATAAAAATCCTAAAAACTGTTGTTAGGGCTTCAGTATCGCTTATAATACACAATTTCTAAAAACTATCGCATATAATACACGTAGCAATCACTTTTTCTCAAAAAATTTTAATTTTCTAGTTTAATTGGTTACAATTTTATTATATGTATACATTAAGAAATGTACACGCCTTTGACTATGATACGGAACTGATGCTGCGAGATAGTTTTAAATAAGCTGCTCTCAAAACCGGTCTTAAGTTTACTTCAAACACCATGGCTCTCCATCGTCGCCCCAAAATCTTCTGGTTACAGAAACGTTCGACCGGAACCGTCCTATCCATCCTGAATAAGATCATTGAAAAATTGATTTTTTGAGAATTGCCTAATTACCTCCGACCAACAGTTCCGCCGTAGCAAACAGAAAACCGTCCAGTCAGATTATGCTGGATTCGTTTAAATTACAGATGCAATTTTTTATTTTAACATCGATGATACTGCTACATTGTATCGATATTTCAACAGCGATTTTCAGCCGATATTATCGAAACATCAATGAATTTATATCGATAACTCCACCAGTGGCGGTCTTGCCCAGTAACACCCACGACTGTGTATAACGTTATTAATATCCAACTGTTAATAACTAAACATTACAAATATTTAAAAGGTGAATTTTATTTTACCCAAATAAGCCTACTCGACAAAAATTAGTAACTTTGAGAGTTCTACAAAATAGTTTGAATATACAAATGGGTATATGCTGCCTTTTTGTGGATCACGCGGACGATGTCTATCAAGATACCGTGTGGTCCCACAAAATGAAGTTGACTTCTTCAACAGGATAAAAACCGATTATGCGATCCTTTTCCCCCTATAAGACAACTGAGTTAGGACATTTGGCCCACGGATAAAACCCTCTAGTCTAATCGGAAAAGTAGAAAAAAGCCCCACACTGTAATTTCAGATATCCTTCTTTTTCTGTCTAGGCACAGGGTCTTAAGTTGCTCCTGGTACTCCTTCTGTGGATGTTATCCGCGAGATTCCTTGAGAAGAGAAGTTGCGACCAAACTCGGATCTTTGCGGATACTTTCAATGGTTCAAGATAGGTATCTCGCACATAAGTGCTACTGGTATAATCAAGTGAATCTTGAAGTACTTTAATATCAGGTATATTTTGCGAAAGATAATCTATTTCATCACATACCTCTCTATTGGGAGGAAAACCAATCCATCTAATATCCCACAGAAGTGTCTAACTCTTTCTTCATCTATATAAGGATCGCCCTTTCGCCCCACGACCACTTGTTCCAATTCTGACAAATTATTTTCTTTCTTTTTTTATTCTTTTTTATATTAAATTAAACATAAATCACTTTTATCTTTAAAATAACAATAGCCTTGTATGCAATAATTAATATAAAAAATAAACTAAATAAAAAAAAATTAAATCTTGTATGTGCCCAACGCCTCGTAAAAGTTATTCCGTGGTTTTGACTCCTTCTCCGTATTGGGAACAACGACATTCCAAACAGGCCGTGGAAATTGAGGAGCACAATGTCGAAAACTAATATTCCTTGTCCGGATTTACGTAGGTTCCATCGAAATAGTCGAAGAGATCTTCAGCTTCGGGTGACATAATACTCCGCAAATACGCCATTCCCTGTGGGGAGACCATCCAACATTCCGACAAAATGACGGAAGTCTTCATTGTCACGACAGTGACTCGCAGCGAGTGAGACAAGGGCTAAATTTAGTGTCTTATGCATTAAGTGGAAAAAGTAACCTCGTACGACTACAAATACACTAAAAACTTCACGTATAGCTTGCATGTCCAATCCCTGTGAAGACTAGAAACATAATGAACAAAAAAACCCACTAACTCTGCTCAAATAAATAGCAAAAATTTCAGAATAATTGCACTACTACTAAGAAACTGTGCTACAACCATTAAAGCCCTCTGAGCAATGACTTCAATTGTTGTAGCCAACTCTTATAACAATGTGAGTGCTTATAAGACATCAAAATTCTCTTGATAAAACAAAAAAACAAGAGAATTCAATAATCAGGGTCTAAAAAAAATTCAATATGAATGAGGCAGGTCTATATTTTAACAATAATTTGATTTCATTTATGATTTAATATGAGATTTAGTGTTTTTCCTAACTGAATTAGTATCTACACTGGAAAGTACTTGATGCTTTTTAGTACTAAGTATCAAATACCCGATAATCTCAAAGCATCGATACTTTTATTTTAAAAAATTAGTTCATTATTTTATATTTTATCATACTTTTTTCCAATAGCCCAGAATGTAAAGTTAACTAGTAAAGACATAACCACATTTTGCCTTCTCCAATTCTTTAATTCCAAAAACTGTCATCAATACTTTCCAAAAACAGCAACATGGTCATTTTTCTTGGAATTAATCTGTTTCTAGTTGGGCTTACAAAGGTAGCCAAAACACACATATACTGCATAACAATTTTGTAAACATTTGGATAGATTGTAGCCAATGCTTGCCATTCTTTTAATGGATCATCTTATTCGAAGAGTCAGATCATGACCACCTCCTCTACAAAGGATAGCTGACGAACGGTTCGAAGATGTAGGTTTGGTCGAAGTATTTCACTAATGTTATTTAGCTTCGGCTGAAGCAATGCCCCTTAAAAGTTGCAAGCCTTCCTTGACATCCTCTACTGGTAGAAAAGCCAATCCATCTAATAATATCTATTTATTCTCGTATATTATTTGTTGTTGTTTTAATATTACCTCAACCCTGAGACTTTGTTGCATTATTTCCGATACCCTTGGCTACAAGGGGTCCTACATCTTTTGTAGCCTTGGAAGAAATTTAACCAAGCGTTGGGAATTATTTTTGCGTGTTATTTTTATTTGTTAATTAATTCATCGCTCAAATTTTAAATAGATTTGCTGGAAGATTCGAACAAGATATTGAGAGAGTTCATGCTGAACATATCGGACCGTTTACTCCCACTTTGCAGTAGAGACAGCTTTATCCTACACCCAATAAGAAGGTAAATGAAAAATAACAAATACAGGGCACCATGAACTGTAGCTTGACGTATTTTTATGACAGTTGATTAAACAATTTTTTTAGAGATATTAATTTTTTTCTAAAAATAAGTATAAACGGACTGTAACATTCATATCAGTGAACAGAATTCAATAAATTGAACATGTACGGGCTCCTCTCGATGAGACGAATAAATTTGGTTAAAGTGTTTGCTCTAACTAGTCATTTTTGAGAATAAAGGATTTTCATGACCCCCCCCCCCCAAAAAAAAAAAAAAAAAAATTTTTCTTCAGTTTCATTCTTTTCTTGGTAAATTGGGAGCCCTGCGCGAATTTTCAGTTTATATTCCTAAAAGGATCACTATTAGAGAATAAAGGACAGCAACATTATTCAGAAATATAACTGCGTGGGATGAAGTCAATACATGTCTATGTAAACAATTTTAATGGAAATTTTTCTCCGTTTTTGGAAAGAAGATCCGATCATCTCGATTTATAAAATTTACGAAGCTTTTGAAAAGCTTCTCCAATTACGTTTCATTGTCCCTCACTATGAAATGGCTACGTAAGGAAATCCTCGCCATTAAAAAATTAAAATTTATTCCTTATTTAGAGATTGTTATAACCGAACAATTATGGGCAAAGGTTCGAAATTATTTTTTCTTTTCTTTCATAATACAGGCCAATGATTCAAAAAATGATATAACAAGTGTTTTTTCGTTTGTTATAAACAATGAAGGCTGAACTGTTGGCCCACATTGATGACACAATTAGAGGGCTTTGATTTTTAGATGATGTTGGCCGAATCCGAATCTGCTTTTAGATTTTTTGAAGTGAAACTTCTTATGCGGCGACAACAAACTGGGCGACAACGACTGAGGAGTGAAATGCATAGAATGAAATGTTTTTCGCGTTACGGAAGTGACGTAGTCCAACAAGCCAACATTCATTGTTTCCAACAAACGGAAAACAATGATTGTTAACTTCCGAGATGGAGCAACGCGTCCTAAAGATAAGGCCTGAGCCAACACCTCCTAGAAAGAAAGCCTCACAACTGAAACGTCACATTTTGTTGATCGTATTTCTACCAATAGTAAGCCATAAATTTGGTCGACTTATAATGATGTAACAATGTATGATTTTTCAGTTGAGGCTTTCTTTCTAGGTGGTGTTGCCTGAGCGCGAAAACGTTATACATTGTTACATCATCATGCGAAGACATAATTTAGGGCTTATTATTGGTAGAAATGCGATTAAACATACCTTCGAATGATGTAACAATGTATGACGTTTTCGCGCTCAGGCCTTATCTTTAGGAGGCGTTGGATGGAGCGTGACCACCGAGAGAGAAGGCCTCCACATTGAAATGTAATTAATACATTGTTACTGCATCATCATAGATAGTGTAAATGCAGGGCTTATTATTATTATTTTTATGATTGTAGTTATGTGAATCAAACGGAGAGTTCGGCCCCAAAAATAAGTGTAGAACGCATGAGAGCGTATAGAGCTCGTAAACGAATTGAAGAAGCAATTAAAAAAAAAACAAACATAAAACGGAAGCTGAAAAGTCTATAGGACGCGTACGAAATTTTCGAGCTCGTAAGGGACAGCAGTTGGAATCAAATCCGCCATATACATCTGCAAAAAGGCAAAAAATACCGTGAATATACCACATAGCATCCCGCAACAAAAGTTATTTTAATAAAATAACGCAAAGCGATTATGAATAGTGGATTTGTGCAGTCCATTGGTGTTGCCATTTTTTTCGGATTTTTTGAATTTGACTTCAGATTCGGATAGACCTTCGAAAATTAGAATAGTAATGTCTCTAATATCACCCTCCGTCTCTTTGCCTTCATCGATAAAATTGAGTTTAAAATTTGAAAGTGAAGTAGTTTTCAAATTAATAAATAATGTGAATAAAACATTTGACTGTTGCGGAGCGAAGACTATCCGGAAAATTCAAAACTCAGTGATTGTTGATTTAATGAAGTCATTCCGCATGCTCACGTGTATTGTCATTTTTAGGGTTTTAGCATCATCTAAAACCCTATTAACGACCGTAAAGATATGTGTATATCACGTGCCATAACTTTTGAAAGGATTGACCTAGAGGCTTGAAATTTTGTACACATGTAGGCCCTATACAGAGAACGGTGCGAAAAACATAGCGAACCCTCTAGGGTGGCCCGTAGTCCCTCAGGGGCCATTTGTATGAATTTCATGATTCCTTTTTTATCTTTTGAACAAAGAGGGCTAAAATCCTGAATTTCGTAAATTTGTAGTGCGGTTCTAAAAAATTAAAACCAATATACAAGAAAAGTGATATACGCCTCTAGGGTCCCGCCGGAGATCCCGAGGCCCCAAAAACAATTGAAGCCATAACATTTGAACGGAACGACCTAGGAACCTGCAATTTTGTATATTTTTGATGTGGTACTAAAAATATAGCCAATATAGAAGGAAGCCAGGGGCCTCGAGGCACCAAATACATTTGAACGGAAAGGCCTAGGAACCTGAAATTTTGTATACTCATTGTGTGCTATTAAAAGAATATTGCAAATATAAAAAAAAAATATAATATAGGCCCCAGCACAGCCCCAGAGGCCCCAAACACAAGCAAAGCTACAACTTGAAATTTTGTTTACTTATAGAAGAATACTTAAAAATTTAGCTAATGTACACTAAAAGCTGATTTAAGCCACTTGGGTCTCGATAGGGGCCCTGAGACTCCAATCACAAATCAAGCTAATTGTATAACTTTTGAACCAGAAGTCCAGAAACTTGAATTCTTGCATATTTATGGTGTGTTACTTAAAATTTTAGCTATTATGCACTAAAACTTATATAATCCTCTGGGGCCCTAAAAACAAACAGAGCTATAATGTTTGAACGAAAATGCTTAGAAATCTGAAATTTTGTATACTTTGTAGTTTACTAATTTAGCTAATATACACTAAAAACTGATTTAAGCCTCTTAGGTCTCGACAGGGGTCCTGTAGCTCGAATCACAAATCAAGCTCTAACATTTGAATAATAAAAAGGCCTAAGAACTTGAAGTTTTGTATTTTTGCACTGTGTTACTTAAAAATTATACAAGGAGACTGGTACAGGCCTCTGGACCCCTGGCGGCCAAAAATACATTTGAACGGAAAGGCCCGGGGACCTGAAATTTTGTTTAATCATAGTGCGGTATTTAAAAATTTAGCTAATATATATTAAAAAATTAGCTAAGTCTCTTGGCAGGGGCCATGCGTCCTCAATCTCAAATCAAGCTATACAGAAGAAAGGAGAAGAAACCACTAATCCACATAAAATATTTAATCGGGTGACGGATGCACATTTCGGCAGCCAAGCTGCTTTCTTCAGCATACAAGGAAAGCTTCGATCAGAGTAGGCAAACTAACGAAGCTTTCCTGTATGCTGAAGAAGGCAGCTTGGCAGCTTTCCTGTATTTAATCATCCGATTAAATATTTTATGCGGAGTAGTGGTTTCTTCTCCTTTCTTCTTTATAGCTTGATTTGAGATTAGGACGCATGGCCCCTGCCAAGAGACTTAGCTAATTTTTTAAATACCGGACTCGAGAACTAGAAAGCTTACGCCCATGTTTATAACGTGTTGCTTAAAATTTTAGCTATTACACAATAAAACTGATATAGTCCTCTGAGGCCTCGGCAGGGGCTGCGAGGCTCCAAATACAAATCAAGTTATAACTTTTGTACGAAAAGGCCTAAGAACCTGAAATTTAGTATTTGTGCCCCTCTACTTATTATAGTCACGAGCTGCTCACAATATTCTGATGCTAAAACCCTTATGTCGTTGGATAACGATGCCTTAAAGTTTTTGTTAACATCGTTCTGGCAATGCAGTAACTCGCATTTTCAACTCTCCCCCCCCCCCTCCATTAATAATTTTTTGATTAATTGTATTGCTGGAAACCTCGTTTCAAAGTCAAAAGTACACATTTTCTAAACATTATTTATATTTTTCTAAAGCTTTTGTAACAATTTTAACACTTAGAATAAGTCATTATGCTGTATGTTGTATTTGTATAATACTTTACACTGATTACATCATCCAATGTTTATCACTGACTACATCATGCACTTGGAAGCAGCGTTGCCAGATTGGGTGATTTTTCGCAATTTGGGCGACTTTTATTTGTAAATTGCGACAAGAAATTCTATTTTGCGACTTGCGACTTTTTGGGCGACATTTTATTTGTATTTTTCGATTTTTGGGCTCTCAGCGTTTGACGGTTTGCGGCCTTCTCATTGGCTCCTTTTTTATCCCTTCGGTTCACCTATCACCTGCCTCCTGCCTTCGACAGTAGGTCGTGGATGTGGCCTTGTAATTGATGGAATGGTCTCTAGATGGTTGTAATCAGTGTCGGCAATCGAACAGTGAAGTGTACATTTGTTAGGATGGGACGAAAGCAGCGCTTTCACAAGGCTCATCCAACCAAAATAAACTCCAAATGAAATACACTGAGGTAGTCAAGAAGCCAAACTAACCTAAGCGGTCTTCCATATTATACAAAAAAGAAAATAAGATTGACGATTGTCAGAAACAAAATACAAACGAAATAAAAAAACACAAGGAGAAAGAAGATTATTACATCTTCCAGTAGTCCGGGAAAGAGACGTTGCTAATATCTTCAAAATTGACGTCAAGAACGTGCCTCGGTTTACGATACTTCGTATGCCAGTTCATATTCATTGAGTTCTTCAGTATTCCATTCACAAGTTTATTGTCGTGAGTCTTCATCTTCTGTATCATAATCAAAAGGAGATCCTGTATAAACTTTCCGATATGAGCCATGTTTAAATCCATGTGGATGGATTGGTTTTTCACCGTCCTTCTGTCCAGCTGAGCAATGGTCCTCAGGGTAACATTCTGGAATGACTGTATAATTCACTCCATCTGATTTTACAGATAGTCGCCCACGCAGGCATGCCGTAGAGGAGTATGGTCCGGATAATCGATTTGTACAGAAGTAGCTTGTTGTCAATGCTGAGGGCGCTGTTGCGACCCATGAGAGCTATGATACTGTACTTCGCTTTGTTCAGAGCATAGGACATATGCTGGTTCCATGAGAGTCTTGAGTCAATGATAACTCCCAGATACTTGTAGTTGTCCACCCAGTCCAGTTTCTTATTGAACAGAACAAGAGAATCTGGGGGACGCTTGAGCTTCCTATTGAGGTACAAAGCCTTGCACTTTCCGACGTTAAGGTTCAACTTTCAGCAGTTAAACCAGTCTTCCAACTGCTTCAAGGCGCACTGCAGCCGAGTGATAACGTGAGCCGGCTGGTGTGCCTATGTCATAATGACAGTATCATCCGCATAAAAATACAGATTACAATTATCGGGTTTCGGAAAATCATGTACAAAGTAATTAAATAGCACAGGTCCGAGGACAGAACCCTGAGGGATACCGGCCTTTACAACACGGGGCGTGGAAAGATTTTCTCCAACTTTGGCTTGATAGGATCTGCCGTTAAGAAAGGATTTCACCAACAAAATCAAATCGGTAGGGAACCCGTCTCTGATCATTTTGTAGACAAGACCCTCATGCCACACTTGGTCAAAAGCTTTACTGATATCGAGAAATACCACCCCACAGTACCTGGATAGGTTCAGGGGGGTGCTCAGGTCTTCAACGAGCCACCATATCTGCATCGGACAAGAGTGGGCAGCACGAAAGCCAAACTGCTCTTCCCGAAAAAGGTCATTTGCTAGACAGTGATCATGGAATCTGACGAGGATCGTTCTCTCCAACACTTTGGACATCGAGGGTAGCAAGCTAATAGGGAATTGCAGGATTTTGCCCCTGCTTGGGGATACTCAACACAATAGATTTCTTCCAAGCCACAGGGAAGTAAGAAAATTTCCAGCAGTCGCTAGTGATATTGGTGAGAAAGTCAATAAAGTTCTTTGGGAGATTCCTAAGGGCGTTATTGATGGTGGCGATTCTTGTCTCTTCCTGGAGCCTTCTTTTTCAGTTTACTTATGATGGTGGCGATCTCTCCAGCCTCGATGCTGTTCTTCGTTAAATGCTGTGGGACTTCAAAGTTGACAATACCTTCTTCCACACGCTGAGACATGATTTGGCTCTCTGGCTTATCGTTGGTAGGAGTAACAAACTGCATTTCCAGTGAATCTGCAATGACTTGGCCTTGTCCTGATCAGTTTGCACATAGTCACCTTGTGGAGTACGTAGTGGAGGAAGCGTATGATTCTTCCTCTTCTGTAAAGCTCTGACCATACTCCAAATGGAATTGTCGTGAGCCGACAAGCTTTTGAGTTTTTCATTCCATCTAGCGTCGCGAAGCTCTTTTATATCCTCTTGGACTCTTCGCACTAGCCTGTTATACTTGGTTTTGAGCCAAGGTTCATGATAGCGTTGCCATAGTCTACGGGTCCTGTTTCTTTCAGAAATTAGGCGTTGGATTCCAGGAGTGAGTTGGATTCGATGAGGAGGTTTATTCTCTGATGGATACTTACTAGCTTCTATGGCACTGTTAATACATCTGGTGATGTCTTTAACACGTTGATTGATGTCCTCTGCACAGTAAGCAACGTCGGGATGGCAGCCATATTCCTTAAGAATATCTTTGTAGAGCTTCCAGTCTTGATGATGTATCAGTTCCTCTCGGAAATTTATGTCGACATTGTCAAAGTTCAACGCCACAGGCTTGTGGTCAGAAGAAAGGTCATCAATCGTGAAGATATTGTACGGTTTGAAGAAACCCTTCAAGAGCGAGATGTCCAAAACGTCACTACTACGGGAGTGGTCGCAGTAGTAGGTGTCCTCCACAGGTCCAGCAGCGATGATATCATCTCTACCTTGTATGTACCTATAGAGAATCACGCCGTTGTAATTCTGCGTTCTGGAGTTCCAGCTTGGGTGTTTGGCATTTAGGTCACCAGCTAGGACGACTGGAGTGTCACCACTGAAGAGTTCATCAAGCTCACTTATGTCAAGATAATGTTTAGGTGAATTGTAGAGCACCACGAACTTCACTTCACCACAGGAGACGTCATTGATAATGATGGAGGCCGATTCCATACCTGCATAAGACTTGGAGACTAATTCTTGGTGTTGAATTCCCTTCTTAATGATGATCGCAGCGCCCCCAGAGGCACATCTTGCAGCATTTGAAGCCATTCGATCCTTACGGTACACACAATATCCAGGTAGCTTGAAGTCTTGGCTTGGTTTGAAATGAGTTTCACACAGGAAAGCAACGTCGAAAGTAATCAGTGTTGCCAAGTTAAGGATTTTATCCCTAGATCTAGGTAAATCTGTGCGACTTTAGGGAAATTTTTTTGTATCTAGGGATCTAGGGAAAAATCTAGGGAATTTTTTTTGTATCTAGGGATCTAGGGAAATTTTTTTTGAATAAACATCTTTAGTTTTTGAAAAAACCATTACAGAAGCATTTAAGAATCAATTAGCAGCTGATGGTCTGCAATTAGAAAATATTGTAGGTGTTGGTCAGACAATGCGAATGTAATGGTGGGCGTAAAGATGTGTATGCTGTTAACGAAATGTTTCAAAGTGATCATGTTGATCCCTTGAAATTGTTTGAAAATCTTCTGCAGTTATTTAAAAGAATTGTTGTGCCTTCGCAATTAGGTAGGATAATCGAAGCTGCTCTCATAGCGTACAATTTTGAACAATATGTAATGCACATAGCTGGAATAGATTTTGGGTACGGGTTCACCATTTTTTGTGACAGTTTGATTGATAATGGGTTACCTTAAGAAGTAAATGATGTTAAATTCAGATGCAAAGAATTTTTGATAACTTTATGTAAAAATATCTGAGCACAACCCAAAAAAATCCCAAACCGCGAAGTAGAAATTTTACAAACCAATTGATTTAAAAAAAGCCCAATTTGGCAACACTGCTCTAGAGGGCACCAAAATAAAAATGGCCCTTTAGATTTTATTATAGGATTGTCTAGGGTGTTTCTCACCAGGTGGCTAGGGTAAAAATAATAAGCTTGGTTCCCATCGCTGGTTGTAATGGCTTTGAAGTTACAAAAAATATATTAAATAAATTTAACCAAAGTATGCATGAAAAATTTGAAGAGCTGAATGATGCAGCAGTGTTACTAGAATAACTATTCAATTTCTTTTCGAAAAATGTAAATAGAAAGAATATTTAATAAAAATATTTAAACTTATAATTGTGCATTTTCCTTAATAAATAAGTACAACTTATTTGTGCGCACAAACGTACGCTAATTTATCGATATTTTCGATAACAATAGATATCTAAAATTTGGGCTACTTTTGGGCTATTTTTGGGCACATCAGGGGTCGGATTTGCGACCTTATCCTGAAAAAATCTGGCAACGCTGCTTGGAAGTTTCACTTCGGTCGGGTGTCCCGCGACACACAAGTTTTTTTTCTATCACATCACATTTCCAACTTATGCACATAGAGACTGCAATGTTAAAGTAATGGATTTGAAGAGAAGCGGATTCAATGTTAAAGTTGCCACACTTTTGGGCACTGTTTCATTGAAAAACAAGAAATCTGTAGGTGATAGGAAAAAAATGAGATCAGATACGGATTCAGCATAGAAAAAAAATCATACGAATCGGCTCTTAACATTAAAAAAGTTATTTTTTGTTGGCCTGTGTTATTGTTCATTCACTTGATAATTTGGTGAAAACAGATGGCTTTTTGTTTAAAAATTTTCTGGAAGGGAATGGTTGCTGTTGATGGAATTTAATTTTCCTTTCAAACGAAATGGATATCAGTCACTTGAAAGATATTTTCTTTGATGTTGCTTTCACGAAGCCTTCCTTTCAGCTAGTTGTAGGAGATGAGTCACGCCTAGCGGAAATGGAGCGGTATATTCCATTAATTTTTTAATTAAAAACCACTCCAGTGAGATAATAAAGCCTTCGAAGACAAATACGGGTATTATGACGTGTTAATAACTCTGGAATTAAAAATGGTTAGAGCCTCATTGAAATCGAATCTGACTTCTAACGTCCAGACGGTCGGAATCGATTTTTAATTTTTAATTGCAGCACGTTAATTCTTGTTCATTCATAATCTTAAAGAGTGACTGACTATTCGTTTAACAATATCATGGATGAAGGGTTGACAATATGATATAACTATTCCTGATATATTTTTATATGTAATTATAAAGATTTTTTTTTGGAAAAAATTACTTTCCTCAAAAGCAATTCTGGAATATATTATGCATGTAGAAATTAACTTGTAAAGCTACGAATAATGCAATGAAAATTTAAAAAATGCAAAATATATAAAATAAAAATTTTAAAGCACACACTTTCACCTTAAAAAGTGCAGTATAAAGTAAAAAATCTAATTTTCTTTTTAATAATAATCATAACCAATCCTCTCTACAAGGATACCACACAATCAACAACTTTCCTAGCATTGACGATCAAATTAATAACAATTATAAGGGTCGTACAAATGAAAACGAAAATTATTTATTTTATCCAAAGTGTATACAAGGAATTTAAAAATCCTCTCCAAATGCGTTAAGGCATTTATCCCACTGTGTAACGAGACGTGTAATACCTTTATGGAAGAAGTCTTTCGGTAAACATTCCAAAACCAAATAACAGAAGAAACACCTCTTATCCACAAAATATTTTTACTGGACATATTTTGTGGATAAGAGGCGTGTCTTCTGTTATCATGCCGCTTTCCAGTTATTCAATGTTTTTCATTCCAAAACCTCTTCCTTCACTTCATCGTCCGACTGAAACCTGCGGCCTTTCAGATGTTTCTTAAAGTCGGTGACAATGCATGAATCTAAAAAAAATTCAAAAAATCCAAAGGGGATGGGGGGGGGGGGTTTAATATAGACTTGGTTTATGTTTGTTTGTTTGCTCAAGAGATGCTTTCCCAAAGATCATCATCGTTTGTCTGTTCCACTGGAAGTTTCGTCACCATTAGCCAATTCCAATTCAGAAGTAGGCATCAAAAGCAACTTCTGATTGATACAATTTATTGCGTGTGCACATGCGGACCTGCTTCTAAAATCTATTTTTTTAAACCTAGGGTCTAAAACAGTAGTTTCACTAAATAGAGGATTGGTTTCCACATATTTAAATCTAATGTCCATGTTTTTGAAAATGTTATCTCTTAATTTTTTGCCAGCAGATGTTAAAGGACTTATTCTCATCAAGGCATTGGCTAAAATGCCTAAAATTGGTATGATTTTGCTGATTGTGGTGTATTTTTCACCTGACATTTCATTTGTGATGCTTAAAAATGGTTTCAAAATACTCAAGCTATCATTAACCATTTTAAACTCAGCAGAAGTAATCAGCTGAACATTGTTATCGATATTTTGCAATACAATAGTAACAATTTCTTTTAACTCTACAAATCGCTGTAACATGAGGTAAACAGTGTTCCATCTAAGTACACACTTCCTGTATTAATTTCAAAGGTTGTGTCCCTAGTTAGGTTCTTTGTACGATAATCGATGTTTTATAGATAATTTTATAGAAAATTCGATGCATCGATTATAATCCTATGCTTCGATACATCGCACGGCTTGTTGGATTATCAGGATAAATTGCATCAGTTGTCAAGCGAAATAAAATTCAAATATAAATACCAGAACAGAATAACATTCTAGTGGCGTGTCTCTTGCACGTCACAATACCATTCTTCGAAATAACGAAACCTTTTCCCTTAAACTTGGTTTGTTTAGTATTAACGTCCTTTTCAACTGCCATGGTCATTTCAGGACGGCGTTATAGGGGCCGCAAATTTTGCCTCGCTAGGGTTCTTTAACGTGCAGCCGGCAAACGACTACACGGGACCAACGGCTTTACTTCTCTTCCGAAGGAAGTGCGTGATCTCAGGATTTCCCCCTGAAAAATCCTCGTCGTCCTCGGCCGGGAACGAACCCGCGTACTCGGGCATCAGAGGCGAACACGCAACCGCTGAGCCACCGAGGCCGATTTTCCCTTAAACTGTTGCAGCGTAACCAGCGTCGAAAAGATTTATTGCATAGCCCTCTCAGAACGATTCAATTTTGAGAACTGTTTGGCAACAAACTTAAAAATGAAGAACAGAATGATAAGTTCGGTTGATACCGAATTCACGTAGAAAATTTCACAAGCTTCGTCCATTTCAAACCCGTGCTTTCAAACGAAAGAACGCTCGGTACTATCATGTTCATAGAAAGTACATTGCGGCTGAGAACTTATGCACAGAAAGTGAACTTCAGGTTTAAAATATTTATTCAGCTTTTCTTCTGGAGCAATTATCAATTCCGTTTAAGCAATTAGGGATCCAAGGACAAAATTAAAATAACAAAAAAAAAAAGAAGAAAGAAACAAGATGAACGGAAATCACTGACACCTCGTTTAAGCATTAATGAGTTTAACTGTTGCGCTGAATATTTAGAAATTTCGCCTCTTGCTACAAATAAGAATTTTTAAATAGAAAAATTTAAAAATTAAATTAAATAATAAAAAACAGTTGTTAAAAGAAAAAAAATCAATAAGAAAATTTTGGCTCTCTCCTATTAACATCGTAAAAATTAATGACCCCCATTGGAGCAGACGTTTCATGCAAATCGTGGAAAACGGCTCATTAACATGCTCATAACTTCGGCCGATTGCGCACCCACCCACGCCGTATAGACCCGCTTCTGTTTTTATTCATTTCTTCGTTTTTTTAACAATAGAAATAAAAGTTAATGATACGAATATAGCAATTAATGGAACGGTGATTTTGTTTCAACGCACGTTTACGATCGCCGTTCGGTCACGTGACCGGCCGAGTATCGGTTCCGTGTACACGCTTATAAAGCGGGGGCGGGGGACGCCTACATTGATATTAAGAAAAAATATTTACATTCAAGAATAGTCGTGTGCATTTTAGTATCGACAGACGGAAATATTTTTTTTATTTTTATTTTTTTCTCTCTCCACGCGCCTTCTGGTGACGAGTTCAAATTGCTTATCCACACACGCGTTCAACCACGTAGCACACGCACTTTTCGTCTTTTTCCTTTTCCGTCAGTTGACAATATGGCAAAATGGGCGTGCGTCGCACTAGCCCTCGTCCTCGTCGTCCTGGCCTCCGAGGCCAGAGAGAGAACCTTCGAACTGTACATGCCCGATGCCGACACAGCCCGGGTAAGGAAAATGAAATAAAATATTGTTATTGTTTTTAATTTTCCTTTTTTAAAAGCTGAAAACAAACACACCGCATCTGTTGGCGTGCGCTTTTCGATCCAATTTGATTTTTTTTATTTGTTTATTTTTTTTTTGTGTGTGTGTGAAGCTTGTATTACCGTAACATTAAAAAAAAATCGTTTTAAATTTTAATGGAAAATTGAATAGAACCAATTAATCGCGTTTCATTTGTCATAAATTGCTTCAATCAGGCAGAAACACTGCGCTTCCTTATCATTAGACACAAAAATTATGAATGCTATCACAAATTATTAGACAATGATTCTTTCTTTGAGGTGAACACAATCGTTATTATCTAGAATCGCTTTATAAATTTATAGATAGACAATTCATAATAAATAAACTCAATACAATTCCGATATTTTCATGAAAACGGAGAATTCAACTCCGATATGAATTTGTTTAAAAAATTATTTTTCATTTTACTTCACTAATGTCAAATATAAAACAACTTAACAATTGGAGTTAATTATGATATCAAAAATCTAAAAAATGCATGACAATACTGTAATTACAAATTAATTTCTAATTTAATAAATCTATTATTTAAAAAAAATTCTTACAAAAATATATTTACCTAATTTGAATTCTATTTTTGTAGTTTGTATAAAAAAATATTTTTTTTTGATTCCATAATTAATTCCAATTGTTAAGTAGTTTTTATTTTTATTTTTTTGTATAAAATCTAAGGTTATAAGGTTATTAAAAATTAGTTACTCAAGTTAATTCTCTCAAGATGAACTGTTTATACTTTTCAATTTACTCCTAAAGCAATTCAAGATGAGAAAACAATCAACAGACAATTAATCAATTCATCTACAAAATCTCAATCAAAAGCAATCGAGCACAATGTATTTTTCTAATTCTGTTTATCAATCCCAAAAGTTATTGGTTTTTTTTAAACTAAAACCGTAGCCTAACAAGTCATAAGCCTGGAACAATCTAACCGAAAATCCAAACATTTCATTTATTTTTATTTATTTATTACATTGAACCCGGTCCGGAGCCTGTATGGCCAGCAGCCAATGTGTGGGGTCTCCGAAGGGAATACTGTATTATTCATATTTTTCAAATTACAATAATAATAATAATAATAATAATAATAATAATAATAATAATAATAATAGAGTATAATACATTACTGTCATATGTAAAAGCCAGGTTAATTTCAGAATGGTTCCAAGGAATTTTTCTAAGCAATAGAAAGAGTTGTTTAAAGAAAGTCTAGGAATATATAATAATGAAAATTTCAGATAGTAAAAAGGGGATTCGAGTTAAAAGGGAGTTTTTCAGTAATTTCTTGAAAGCTGAGCTTGTAGGGGATGAGCGAACTTGTTCTGGTAAACTACTCCACCATTTATGTCAGCATATGTGACGCAACGCTGTTGGTAGTTACTCCTAATAGATGGGAGCTTAATTAAGTTTGTTTATCGGGTAGAGTAAGGATGTATGTTTTGCGAGCGAGCTATTTCTAAAGGTGTAGTAAGAATTAGATGATGATTATTAATTTTGTAGACGAATGAGCATATGGATTTAAAATTACTCAACTACAAGATTATATAATGTAAAACAGCATAGCTATAGCTGTATACACTGTATATCAAAAATATTTGGCTCCTTATACATATTCGATTTCTGTAAGTAAAAGTTTGGGAAAAAATTATATAAAAACATGTCCTCAAAAGATTCCTTAAAGAATTATAGCCATATCACGTTATTCATTAGCATGGCCTGCTAGATCTCCCAATCTCAACCCTATAGATTTTTATGTATGTAAACATCTAAAGTCTATCGTTTATTCCACTTTTGTTTATGATATTGAGGATCTTCAACAGAGAATGTAAGAGAGAAACTTCTGAATGTGTGAGACAGTCCTGGATCCAGCGAGCCACCAATGCATTGCCGCTCGTGGAAATCATTCGTCAATGCGTTTTTGTTGTTACTTAATTGAAGATGCACAGGAAGAAGTTTTTGAGAAAAGCGATGTTATATTGTTTAAAACTCAGTAAATCTGTACGGTTGATGTTTTGCTTTACTATGATTGCAGTTTACTTGTGCAATTGTTACTGAAGCGTATTGCAAATGGATTTCCCGGCAATTTACAAGCAGCAATTACACTGGACAACATGAAAAATGTCCTTTAGATGAAAATATGTTTCTCTTGTATATTTTTGGCTGAAAATAACGAATCTGTAATAATTTTTGGTTTACCACGCATCATTTTCCAAAAAAATCCACATTTTAGCTTTTTACGTATCTATATTGTAGCACGTATAGAAGCGCTATGCGACCAGATCTGAAGATCTTCCTATATTTACGGCTCCAGATAAATATACGGTTGATTCAGAGGAAGACACCTTCGATGACCCAAACCATCAAGATCCTGATTTTCAACCATCTACATCTATGACATGCTCACATCACGAAATCACACAGGCAGAGGTTAACGATGGAATGGAAGTATGCTAGCTGAATATTGCTAGTCTGTTTTCAGGGACACACCAACAGATGCCTACAAGAGGAAACTGCCAAAAAAAATCATTTTAGTGTTTGTGTTTTCTATAATCAAGCCTCTGTGACATTTCTCTGACAAGTGGGTCTCCTACAAAAACGGTACGTGATGGACTATTTTGGTTTTCATATATGAATCAAGCACCTTTTGTTTATACAGAATAACAGTTTCATCTAAAGGACAGAAAAAAAGTTCAAATTTGTTGTACAATGTTATTACATTTAGTAAGAATTTCTTCCTGTGGGTTAGGTCTTATTGCCCCGAGCCCTTCAATTAAATGATTGTTAATCTAACGAAGTAAGTAACGACGAATCACTTTAGGACATATCTTTATATAATATTATTTCTTATTGTTAGGAGTAGAAACCGACTACGTATAGCCAATATGCTGTTTTTGTTACATCCTGTTCTTTGTTTGGTCACTACATAAAAATCTATAACTTGATTTCCATGTTGTTTATTTTTGCAATTCAGTTTAGTAGTTTGCTTTACATTCTAGCTATAAGAAATAAATTCAGAAAAGGAATTATAATGAAAAATTCGAGAATTGTGTAATAATATTTTCTTTTATAAATTAATTCCAACATTAATCTTCTAGTTATACGAAATTCACAAGCTAAATAAAACAAATTCACCACAAAATTGCACGATAATTGGTATTCGTAATTGCCTTATAAAATTTCTTCAGTTTACAACATTAGGACGATGGACTCAAATTTGTAGGCAGAAATAGGACGTATTTTGACAACAAAAATTTAAAAAAATTATAATACAAACATTTTAAGCAAACACTTCCTTTAAAAAGTGCACTGAAAAGTAATAAATAATTTTTTAGTTCCTCTCATTTAAATAGGAATTCATAAAATTAAAAAAAAAAAGTGTATGGTTAGAAAGCTTTTTTAAATAAATTTTTATGTTATTCTTTTTAATACTTGGAAGATGGTCTTTGGAGGAATTTTTCATGCCATACCTCCGATTAATTAAATAAAGAAAAATAGTAAAGAAAATTTTACGACCTGGACTCGAACCAGGGACCTTCAAGTAACCGTCCCTATGCTAAAACCATAACAAGGAGCCGCACTTTAACCTATGCTCATAAGACATGCGACAGCTTCCATATCCAAGGTGGCTTAGCGGTTTTAGCATTGGGACAGAAACTTGAAGGTCTCTGGC
This sequence comes from Rhysida immarginata, assembly GCA_023313115.1. Classification (NCBI taxonomy): domain Eukaryota; kingdom Metazoa; phylum Arthropoda; class Chilopoda; order Scolopendromorpha; family Scolopendridae; genus Rhysida; species Rhysida immarginata. The sequence goes on from JAHWFO010104987.1 coordinate 298,802, forward strand.
TCCACTCCGGGGCGTGGAATTTTCTTTACTATTTTTTCTCTATTTAATTACACTGTCATATCAATGAATTAGGACTAGCACCTCTTCAAGGCACACGCATGGTTCGCCACAACAACGATTACACATTGCAAAATTTGCATAACAGGCTGAGAAAGCTTTAAAGCTGGTGCATCAAACGGCAGGTGCACGAGCCTCCAGATGGGTAAAAGTCCGGCTTTAACGGACATCCAAAAAGGGCTGATAATAGGCTATCGCAGCAAGGGTGGCACCAGCTCCGAAACGGCGCGATTTGTGAACTGTTCACGGTCCGCTGTAGTGAAGGTGTACAAAGAGTGGACAGCAGGGACAAAAATCGCGTCCCAACGCCATCACTGTAAAGGGTCACGAGTCATCGACTAACGGGGTGAGCGGCGCCTACGACGACTCGTAAAAGGTGACAAGAGAGCCACAGTCCATCAACTGACCACCAGATTCAACAGTGGTGCCAACAGACGTATATCCGACATTACCGTTGAACGCACCCTGCTACGGATGGGCCTGAACAGTCGACGCATGGTTGCTGCACCCATGTTGACCAGGGGTCATCGTCAACGACGCCTAGACTTTGCACGTGAGCACCGTCATTGGAACACAGACGAGTGGGCTAAGGTTGCCTTCTCCGACGAGTCAAGGTTTTTGCTCCATAAGATTGACGGGCGATGGCGAGTGCGTCGTGAACGCCATGAAAAGAGACTGCAGGAGGCTATTGTGGGCCGGAAACAGGCTGGTGGGGGTAGTGTGCAAGTGTGGGGAATCTCTTGTTGGGAGCAGTTAGGTCCACTGATTCGTCTAGAGGGCAATTTGAATGCCTGTGGTTATCTGTCAATCGTAGCGGACCATGTGCACCCGTACATGCTCACGATGTTCCCCCAAATGTGATTGTGTGTTCCAGCAGGAGAATGCACCCTGCTACAAGGCACGTCTCCTTCTGGATTGGTTTGAGAAACGCTCTATTGACTTTCGAGTGCTCCCTTGGCCCGCTAATTCGCCGGCCATCAACCCAAACGAACATCTGTGGGAGCACCTTGATCGCCATGTACGGCAGCTGGACCCTCCACCTATGACTCTCGAAGCTCCGTGAACAGCGCTTCAAGCGGAATGTACTGCCATACCATCGGACACATACCGCGCACTTCTTGCGTCCTTGCCACGACGCCTAGCAGCAGTTATAGCGGCGAAGGGTGGCTACTCTCATTACTAAGCGGGTGGTCATAATTCAGTGATATGACAGTGTGTTCTTTTAGCCTTGATTTTGCAATCAGTTTTTAACCCATGCTTTTGCTATAAATGAAAAAAAAAATTAAAACAACAACAACAAAAAAAAACAAAACAAAACTGAATAGGTGGTCCACTTCTCTATCCTAAATTAAAATTAAATCTGAAGGGGTTGCCCACTCCTCTATCAGGAATGAAAATTAAAAAAAAAAAAATCAGTTTTAACCCTTTTTAAGAATTCGAACTCTGAAAATTTTTTTATATTGGATTGATTGTCACCGGAAATGAATCAGTGTGCCAAATTTGGAGTCATTTGAACAAAATGAGGTAGATAGGTAATCTTGCTGAATGGTGGTCGAAATATACATAAAAGAAATAAATTTTATTTTATATGGACAAAAGGTTTCTTTATATCTATAATTGTTGCCTAGTAATGAAGTGGGTAAAAAATTGATTGAAAGATTTGAATAAGACGGACAGAAGTGGTGAGTCAAGTAAAAATGTATAAAAAAGCTATTCAAATTTTTTATTTTTAGTTTAATTTTAATCCGTCATCTACTATTTATGTGGTATAGGTCCATAGTGGTAGGGCTTAGGTAATTAATTTTAAGAATTATTTTTGGTTTTAATTATGATTATAATCCTTTATGAAGTCATAGAACAACTCCAAGATTTCCATAACGGTAATGGCCTCAACAGGAAAAAAAGTCCCTCGTACGAATGGAAAATTCTATTCGTCATCACGAAAACACGTCAAGTTATAATTCCAATCTGCCATCAATTGATTGTAGGAAAAATTCATGAAATCGTGGAACAACTGTAATATTTTTCTGTAAACAACAGGCTTAAAGTGACAGGTGATAATTTTCCAGTCGTCAATGATGAAAATATCAAATTAAAATTCTAAGTTGTTAGCAACTGATTGTAGGAACTTCATAAAGAATTACAATTAAAATCCATAAACACGAATATTATAGAAGTTGCGAAATAAAATAAATATAAAAAAATAAAATATAAGGATGAATGCTTTGGAACCTCTCTGATTTGGTTTGTAGTTGAGATTTTGTAAATAAATTTCTAATTGGTTTTGTTTAACTCTTTAAAAATATTTTTCTTTCAAATTACTTTCGCACAGATTTTGTATCGAGCATAAATTCATTTTATTTCTCTGTCTGCTCAGTTAGCAGGTTCTCTTTTTTCGATGCCACAGACTCGTTTCTTTGCTTCATTTTTCCTTATCAAATTGCCGCGCATTCGAACACGTCCTAAACATTAGTGATTTTAATTGCTGTAAAGAATGCCTTTTATTCCTTTCTATCGGAAACGATTTAAAACTAAATTCCTCTTACACGGACGATTGTAAAAATAAGATAACTAAAGCCAATCGCCCTTATCATTTTGTCATTATTCTATTCTACTTAATATTGATCGATATTTAAACAGGTGTTTCTTGTTGATTTTAGGCTGACAGCTACATGACGACGACGGCTCCCTTGCCAGCATCCAGGACCTACTATATCGGTAATAAAAAGATGAAAAAACGGTTTACCTGAAACTACAGTGGCTAGAAGAAATAGTGTGTCCATTGCCGCTGATGACACCGCCAGATGGCACGACAATCTAATGCGCCGACAATTACTCTATATTGCATGGGATTCAATGTAAGTTTAACAGCACGAACGCTTTAAAAATACTTGTTTAATAAAATAAAATAAGATTGTAAACTTGAAATAATGTGCAGATAAACTAATTAAATGAATTTCAAAGCAGTATTCGTTTTATTTATTATTTAATCGAATAGCTGTTGTTATAAAAAGTTAAGCGCAGAAGATAATTATATGGAAAAGGGTAATGGTTTTTAAATTGAAATGTTCTTTTTATATTTTACAAATTTCATAATTTATACTTTATTACATGTTACTGTGTACGTCTGAGCTTTAAAAGTTTACTTTTCTCACGTTTTGCACTTCATTCTTCGTTTAGTGTTTTTACTAGAAAGTGCAAGCGCGTAAGAACGTAGAACTTGATAATGCTATTTGTTATTGCAGGGTTATATTATTATATTTTAAATTTTAATTTAGAGACGCATAACGAAACCGTAAAACAAATGTAAACCAACCAAGAAATGAGAAAAATGGCTATTAGATTAAATAATAAATAAAACGAATACTGCTTTGAAATTCATTTAATTTGATTTGTTTGCATATTATTTCAAATTTACAATCGTATTTTATTTTATTAAACAAGTATTTTTAAAGCGTTAATGCTCTGAAACTTACATTGAATGCCATGCATTATAGAGTAATTGTCGGCGCATTCGATACTCATGCCATCTGGCGGTGTCATCAGTCATCATTACACTCTCATAGCTGCATTTTGTATTCAATGGACACACTATTTCTTCTAGCCACTGTACTGAAACCCATCCATCTACCTTCTTCCTGTGTTCAGTTCACTCTCGTAACTCAAGCACGACTCATTGTGTAAGAGGATAAAAGAGCTGAACTGATCTAAAGAGCTAGACAGAGAGAGAGAGGGAAAAAATTCCATAGGAAACTGGGCATCCATCTGTGTGAATAGAGCGCAATCATTACCTTTAAAAGCATTCGAACGGGAAGGTTACCGTTGCTTCGGGTTTCCAATTATCTTTAGAATAAAGAATAAAACTCGGAATTTTAGGTTATGTAGGGGGAAATAGCAAACAAAAAAGGTAATATAAATTCATTGATCAATCAGTACAAACATCTCAATGTTTCCATAAAGCAATTTGACAAATTTAATTAAGTAACTGGGCCTAAGATAATTTTTTTTAATGCCATACCTCTCGGATTTTAATAATTAAATGTAGAAAATAATAAAGAAAATCCATAGACTGGACTATAACCAGGGTACCATCCAGATGCTTTAACCACTCTACTATTTTCTGCAATTAATTCTTATGAATTTACTTATACACTTCCTAGTTTCGGGCTGGACCAACACCACCTAGACCTTCGAGCATGAAAATAGAAGGCCTAGACAGAAGGCCTGCGCACAGCAACGTCATACATTGTTGCATCATACAAAAGCGGCTCGTAGCCCACGAGAAAGACAGGCCCTGGCGCGGAAAAGTCACCTGATCATCTTAGTCCGAATAACAATGTAACCTTCATTGTTACTCGGACTAAGATGGTCAGGTGACTTTTTCGCGCCGGGGCCTGTCTTTCACGTGGGCTACGAAAGCGGCTATTGTTAATCGTATTTCTACCAATAATAACCTCTAAATTTGGCAGTTTGATCATGACGTAACAACGTAAGACGTTTCTGTGCGCAGGCTTCTGTCTAGGGGGTGTTGGCTGGAACCCCCCCCCCCATCCATTAAAAGAGCTCTAGTAGGCATAGTCTTTAACAGTGTTTGAGAATCACTAGCTTCAAAAGTGTTTTCAATCACATTATGCATACTGACTGATGATCACCTTGTGATCGAAATGTCAATTCTTTGTGGTCAAATGGATTTTGTTTCTCCTGATTCTTCAATATTCTGCACCATGTCTGAACCGGCGGCAGCGTACAACTCCTTGCCATAAAAGTAGAATAACGCTATTTTAGAATTCTGTAGTTGAATTTGAGTGGAAAGTAATCAACGAAGGTTTTGTAGCTACAGGTTTAGACTTTTTTTCCTGGGTAATGTACTTATTCCTCTATGTTATCAACTTCCAAATGGAACATTAAGTTATTCAAAAATTAAAATTTGGTTTGGTTTGGTTTGTTTGGTATTAACGTCCTTTTCAACTGCCATGGTCATTTCAGGACGGCGTTATAGGGGCCGCAAATTTTGCCTCGCAAGGGTTCTTTAGCGTGCAGCCGGCAAACGACTACACGGGACCAACTGCTTTACTTCCAAATTAAAATTTACATTAAACGATTTGAAGATGACAAAATATTAGAATAATTTCCAAAACTGTCCAATTTGGTGAGCAGAAATGTTTCAAGTGATTTCCATATCTTTTTAATATTCAATATAAAAGGCTCTGCAACTTTTATTAGCTCAGACTGAGCAAGATTGGTAGAAAATCGGATGTTTATCATATCACAAAATGAACAATATGTGATCTTTATTGAACTGAAAAATTCAGGCAGACATTGCAAAATTCATGAAGTGCTCACAGTATACAGTGGCAAAGGTGAATCCAACAGCAAAATCCAATCAGCAAAAGGAGAATCCAACTTTTACAGGAAATCGAAAGAGATGTGGATGAAAACGCAAGACTAGTGAGCGGCAGGGCAGGCAACTGAAGCGAGAAGTATTAAATATATTCATTTTGATTAGAAAAACTAGCAAAACTAGCAACCGTATCTAGCAAAACTACAAACAGACGACTACATCAATTTGCGTTTCAGTCCGGAGTTACATGTAAAGGGGTGCAATGAAAGAGTTACTTAGGGACTGGAAGATTGGATAACTGACGCCATTAAGTATTAATTTGATGAATCTTTTCGATTAAAGTGATTTGTGTATCTTTTTTTGTCATTATTCTAATTTTTTGTCTCTGTCTCGGGATTATTCTATTATTTTGTCATCTTCAATTTATTTAATGGAAATTTTAAATTTTGAATAAATTAAGTTTGCTTTTGAGTTCTACTAGAGAAATAATACATCATCCAGGAAAAAAAAGTCTAAACATATAGTTACAAAAGCTCGTTGATTAATCTCCACTCAAATTTAACTTCAGAATCGAATCGATTATAGTCCAGTTTAATTGATCATGGGCTCATTACAGTCGCAATTTCAACATATGCTAAAAACGTGGTACGAGATCGGTTCGTTGGCAGTTAAAGCCCTACGGAACAATGTCCGTTGCAAGTGCATTCCGAAAATGTTTTGTCATTTTATTTCAATGCTCCTCTGGAGGGCAATTTTGAGATTTTCAAAGTCAGACTACGGGAACTTTCAAGACGCCCAAATTTGAAAAGTTTGAAAAACTTTGGCCGTCCCTGATGTTTTTCTATGGGGCATTTAAAGAACAAAGAGTATACAGATAATCACCACACAATAAATGAGCTGAAAACTGCAATTACACGAACGGTACAAGTCGTCACTCCTGCCATCTTGAAACGCCTATTCAGAACTGGCGCAAACGTGTCGAGCTATGCCTCCAGGAATATGGCGGTCATTTCGAATATGTACAGGGTGTTTCAAAATGAATATCGGGGTTTTGAGGGTTCGTAGTATTTATTACATTTAACTTATAGTTATAAATAATGAATCAAATGAAAGAGCAACTGAAACAGTTTTCCCTACAAGTGTTCAATGTGAACACCGTTGGTCACACGGCACACATGGAGTCGATAGACGAGTTCTTCCCAAATCTTGATCAGTGTGTCTGGAGTAATTGTTGCAACAACTGCTTCAATGCTGTTCTTAAGTCAGATAGGTCAGCAGGTAGCGGCGGCACAAGAGTACTGAAGCACACATGCACATTATCCTTTATGAACCCCCAAAGGTAAAAATCTGATCGCCGAGGCCATGCGAAAGCAGCTGTCATTCGGCCCCTTGCATCCAATCCAGCGCTGGGGTACAAGGACTTTTAACCAATCGCGTACTGAGTTATGCCAGTGAGGCGGCGCACCATCTTGCTGCCAAATAAAGTTCTCTGGTTCAGCTTCTTCCAATTGAGGAAAGAGCCATAGTTCTAGCGCATCAAGATAAGAAACACCAGTTACAGTTGCTTCACCGAAAAAGAAAGGCCCATAAACTTTTCACGCTTTCTAACGCTATTCAGGATTCCCCTTATTACCCTACCAAAAAGTCCTATTTTTATTTTACCTGAAATGCATTTTAACAATTTTGTATAGACATAGAATATTTTTATTTTGATTCTATTGTATGTAATCGTTTTCCTGCTATTACCAGTTGAATTTGAACCAACCGATTTCGTTTCCATGGACACTGTGCATCATCTGATGGTTCATGGATGCTTAAAAGCCGTCAAGATCGGGTAAAACTTAATTAAAATCAATTATGGTAATTAATTACAAAGAATTTCAGCATCAGCTATATTAATTTTCCCGAAATTATTTTTTAAAAGCCATGAAACCATTTGTGAAGACGCGAAGATCATGTATGTGTGGGCGAGAAATGCTCCTAAATTTACTCTTCCGGAAGGTATAATAAATGGCCGCACAACTCTCTTTTTCTAATTTGTTAATTACTTATTATCTGGGACAAATAATGACTGTAGTTAAAGCAAAATTTTGATTTATTATAATTCCAGGAATGGGATTCAAAGTCGGCCGAGGGACGCCCATCACTTACTTGAAGCTGACTGTCCATTTTGCATCGACTCCTCATCCAAACGGTGAGATCGGTATCTTACAAATGCAGACGTTTATTTCTACAGGAAATCCACACTTTTTTTTTTTAGATCTAAAATGTTATTTTTTTCTAATGTAGATATACTCACCGATCAGATTGGGGTGAAATTGCAGATGACTGACAAACCGTAAGCACTGTTAATCAATGATTCAATATTTCTTTTCTTGAAAATGGAAATGCAACTTAAATTGCTTTCTGTCTTAATATCCTTAAAGATAAGATAGAACAAACCAAGACTATAGAACTGTGATCGGAAGCAGTTTATATTTTTCCGAACCATCATTAGCAACCTGATAATTAAGACATTCTCCTGAGTCTTTGAGAGATGAGAGAATGACAATTTTTATGGGGCTCCTGAATTTTTTTGTCATGTAACAACCAAATGATAAGGAATACACCATCGTTTCTAATAGCATAGCTGGCAAATGGAAAACAGTAAGCTAAACAACCAATCCATCTGTACGATTTCATATCTCATTCATGTATCAGCACATGACATTTGTCATTTTCCAGCTAATATTGGATTCATCTTGACACTTGATTTAATGGGAATTACTGTTAATAACATTACTTTAGTCCACGATTTCACTGTTGTTAGTAGTTAATTTAATTTATCGATTATTGGTCATATATTACACTAGTAACGAATTATTAAAAGAATTATAGAGTGATAATGGCGACAGCCGAAAGAATTGAATTTATATTTATTTATTAACTTCCGAAAGGTGCTTTATACTCTCCGCGTGGGGGAACGTGTCTGTCTGTCTGTCCATCCGTAACTCTAACTCCTCGAAGGTTATGAAAGATTTTCAAAATCTTTTTTCGTCAATCGATTAATATTTTTCTTGACACGAACCAATCACAAATATGATTGAAATCGGTTCAGTGCACGTATCTTCATGACCCCATCTGGCAAAATTCAATGCTAAGATATAGTAAGTAATATATCAAACAAATCGTAACGACAAGCTATAAGCGGTTATTAATTAGTGTTTTCGCCAACTTTTTTAATTTAATTTAATTTTATTTTATTATTCGTAACTACAAGAGGTATCCACAGAGACCGGTATGGTCAAGTTGACCGACAAGTTGGTCTCCGTGGACAACAGCCAATAATAAGAAATATCAATACAAAACGAACCATACCATAATACCGGGTGTCCCAAAAATGACTGACGGATTTTGAAAATCAATAAAAAAAAGACGGAATGCGATAGATATGTATCGTTTGCAGCCTTATGCTTAGGAAATCAGGGAATTTTATCCCACCAAATTTCAAATTTAGTTAACATTTCTACCAAGAGATGGAGCTGCAGGCGATCTGTAAGCTGATAGCGTGTGCTGTTGAGATTGCAATTCCGCTCTACCAAAATGGTTTTTTCAAATGGGGGTTACATTGAAAATGTCATTGTTTAGTTTTTTGCAACAGTCCTTGCAACATTTTCATACCGGTTTTTATTTTTTCATAGTTTTCAGCGCCACCTGTGGGTGAAAATGTTAACTAAATTTGAAATTTGGTGGGATAAAATTCCCTGATTTCCTAAGGATAAGGCTGCAAACGATACATATCTATCGCATTCCGTCTTTTTTTATTGATTTTCAAAATCCATCAGTCTTTTTTGGGACACCCGGTGTAAATATCTAAATAACAAAAACAAACTCAAAAAATAAAATAAATGACAAGAATCGGCCATCAAACAGGTGCCAACACAAAGATTTGAATTAAAGACACAATCTGACTAAAAAAAAAAAACAGAACCCGTTCGGGCAATAGTGATTACCAAGGTTATTTAAATTAAAAAACTTCAAGATGCTTGGATACCAGGCGGGTTGACTAAAAAGGAACCGTAAGTCATTTCATAACATCAAAAAACAACAATATTCAGCTAAGGTCGAAATTCGAGAGGAAGACTAAAACCATGCCGCTTCAAACCCTTGTAGAATCACAAATAATTAGAAACTAATTGTAAATCGCTAGGCAACAAGGTCCAACATCTGACGCCCATATAGTTTTGCTTAGTCAACGGAAGAATTAATTGATTAATTGGGAAGCAGAACTTGTTGGGTAACGATGGTTACTGGCTTTACAAACAAAAGTTATTGCTATAGAAATCACTAACATTGAATTTGTAACTTTGAAAATAAATGCACACACACACGAATAAAAAAAATCTGGCAAACTGTCGGTATGCCCAGTTCCGAGAAGAAAGATGATACAGATGAGGATTTGGTCAATCCAAGATACGGTTTAAGGAACCATTTCTGCAGTTTAAAAACTCTAGAGAGGTTCCGTAAGGTTGATGAACCCCAGAAAATTATACTGGAACACAACAATGAATGTATCCAAGCATGATAAAGCAGAAGTTTAATCTTCGATGGTAAGAACTACAAACGAGAAATGATACCTTGCTTCTTATTTAAGGTGATTAATAGCGAATTAATAAGGTGGTCCCAGTTAAGATCATGTGCGATTATAATACCTAAATATTTGAAAGTAGTAACCGTTGATAATAAACAATTGCCGTAATATAACGGTAATACATTAGAAACATCGCATTTATTACGCTGAAAGAAAACCATAGATTTGGTCTTATCAGCGTTTACAAACATCTTATTACTATTTGACCAAGCTTGTAGTTCTTGCAAAGCGTCGTAAAGAGTCACTCTTCCTGCGGCAAGAAACGCGACATTAATATAATTCTAAAAGAAATAGAGGGCCGTATGGACGTTGGCAAATCATTAATAAACAGACTGAAGAAGAGAGGCGAAAGGATGGAGCCCCGTGGAACTCCTTAATTCCAGGCGATAGTATGTGAAGAAGTATGTGAACTTTCCTAGTGATCGTTTATTTGTTGGAAACTATCAAAGATTTAGTAAAGATGAATTTTGTAAGAACTTAGATTCACTTATTTATCACGATATTAACATTATTGATGATGTCAATGCGCTACTGGATTACATAAACGTCTTTGTCACAAAGGCTGCTATGGCGGCGGGTTTCCAATTCAAGATTGTCACACAGGGATCTAGGAGGGGCAAATATTGGTGGAATGATGTTCTTTTAGTAAATGGTAAATTAAACAAACAGCCTATATCGAGTACGTCCGACAGGGGGATTATTTGTCACATTTAGCTTATAAGCAAGCCAACCAAATTTCAAAAATGAAATACGGAAGGCAAAGAGGAAGGCAGTTGCTCGGTTTGCCAATTCGACTCAGATATGGCAACTTATCCGTCATTCATGTACGACTCAGGCTCCCAGACTGCCCCATGAGGAACATGAGAAATACTTAGATTGGGTCAATAATCCAACGGGTCTTGGAAAAAATACTTGTGAGTGGGGCCAAAATCCATTTCGACTCACCTGATCCTGAAATTCCGACGGGAAGGAGTTTTTTAAAAATTTTAAAAACTGTTAAAATTAGAGGATTCAATTTTCCATTTTCTTTTACAGATAAGATCCTTCAATACTTCAATTTAGCTGGTTACACCAGATTTTTTCGTTGTGTCAATTAATAGTTAAAACTGGGAAATTTCCGTGAGCTCTTAAAATGGCCAAGATAAATCTTACGTATAAAAAGGGGTCTCCCTTCAGCATTTCTAATTATCGCCCGATATCTGCGTTATCTCCATTTTCGAAAATTATCGAAAAAATCGTTTTTCAGCGCATGATGGAATATTTGTGGATTAGGATTCCTACGCAACAAAAGGGCAGTCGACCAGGACATAAAGCGATTTGGATTCCTCTCCAGATCTATATGAACGCCATGGAAGCCTGCGATCAACATCATAACTTCATTATCGTTCAAACAGACATTTCCAAGGCTTATGATACTATTTCTAGACCCCAGCTTTTCTACGATCTTGAGCTTTTGGGGGCCTCACAAGGTTATATTACTCTACTGCGCGACTACTATCAGGACCGCTTAAATTACATTGGCTCTGATCCAGTGGTCTATAAAGAATCCAAACGAGGGATTGTCCAAGGGTCTGGCTTAGCGCCTCTATTATTCGCGGCAGCTACCGCATCAATTTACGATCATAAATTTAATCTGAAAATTGTCAGCTATGTTGACGATAACCTCTTATTTGCCAACTATCCGCCACACGAGCAGAATAAAGGTCTGAACTTATAGAATTACTCCAGCATGATTTGAACTATCTGGCAGAATGGTATTTTAGTAGAGGTCTCAGGCTGAATAAGGATAAAACAAATATTTTAATTTTACCAAAAGACGAGAATTATTCCTCTATTATCAAAATATTGGGCATTACTTTTGACACTAGTTTGAAATTCAATGTTTACATTGACCAGTTAATAGCTTCTTTACATCGTAAGTTCTATCTGGTCAAAAGACTTCGATCTATTCTGAGTATTTGTCAGTTTATTTTGGTTGTGATAGTGTCCCAGCTTACCTACGGAGCTCTATTTTGGTCGTCCACTTCCTCAGTAAATCTCAAACGATTGGCTGTTGCTTATAACAAGCTCATTCGGGCAGCCTTCAATTTGGGTAGACTGGACTCAGTGACGTCGACCTGCTCGAATTTTAATCTACCCACTGTCACGACAATTATGAAAGTGGCGCTAACTGTTGAGGTGTCTAGGCTCTTCAGAATGATAAACATTATGCAATATTTATTAGGCACTGGTTTAAGTCTTCTAGCCAAGTTCTTTGTCGAAGATATTTATTTGAGATTCCGTTCATTGTGCCAGCTCAAAAATCTAAGACTTTTCCGTATTCTGCAATATCCTTGTGGAACGCTTTGCCGATGGACATTCGATCTGCCGTTTACCTCTGTACTTCTACCTCTTGCCTTACCACTTGCTTCCACTTAAAGAAACGCATAACCCAATTTTTTTTTATCAGAAATCAATCTTAGCACATAGGTTTTCTTAGTATAATGTTGACTTCGGGCCTGTTGGCCTTCGAAAGCCCAGTTTTTTCTTTAGTTTTGCTTTGTGACTCTTGTCTCTGACTTGCGTTTTGTTTAGTTCCCCAGTTTCCTCTCCCTTTTACCCCATGGTCCGGGGTGCTTGATTAATAAATAAATAAATAAATAAATAAATAAATAAATACCGGATAACATTAAAAAATAAGAGCGGTTCGTGAGGGACCTTTTTAACCAATGGAGTGGAGGTCCTCGTATACCATAAAGGCGGGACAACTTAGATAAGAGAAGGTCAACCGAGACCAGGTCAAACGCCTTAGTAAAATCGATATATAGATCAGCTACAAGGTTATTGGAAGCCATTTCAGAAGATACAAATTCAAGAACATGCAGTTTCCACATTTCTTTTAGGAACCAAGCCATGTTGGCAAGGAGTGAAAAAGTTATTCTTTTGAACAAACATAGATAGATGAGTATAATAGAGCCTCTCGGAAAAGAAAAAAAAAACCTAACAAGTTCCAAAAAGGGAACAGCGTTATAATAATAATAATAATAATAATAATAATAATAATAATAATAATATAAAAACAAAAATGAATACTGCATGAATTAAAATAGCGTAAATTCAATAGTTTTTTTTACATAAAAGAATACTTAGGGATAAAAAAGTGCCCAAATGGCCTGGAGGCTTGTCTAGGGGCATTTTTCAAACTTTTATAGATCAATGTATAAAAACTGTAAAAATCTGTAAGATATTAAACTAGAAACAACAATATCAGCAACAATAATAATATTTAGGGTGGATACAAAAATGCGCCCCCCCCCCCTTTATTTGCGTAACTGAAGCAGATATGTCAATTTTGATGAATCCAATGAATACGG
>JAHWFO010104987.1:312582-343236 GCA_023313115.1 Rhysida immarginata
ACAGGGTGGATACAAAAATGAGCCCCCCCCCCCTTTATTTTCGTAACTGAAGCAGATATGTCAATTTTGATGAATCCAATGAATACGGAGTTTGGGTGACCTATCCCATGGTGCACTTTCCATCATCCCAAATAAGCAAATTAGGACGCATTCAAATCCTATCTTAAAAACCGTAACGGATACACAAAAAATTCCAATTGAACACTTGTTCAGCATGGAATTTCGAACAACAATAAAAAAATTTCCAAAACCGATGAAGGGATCACCAACAATCACACTTTGAATTTATTAGTTACCTCCCTATGCATTTCACAAAGACATTTGAATGTTCAACATACAAATCAAGAAATTACCAAATGTTAAGTTGTGAACAGTGAAGTTCCGTGCTCAATTGGCTTATAGTGGTCGTCACATTGAGCACATTTATGATTAACGTTGGAGTAAAATTATTTATGCACTGTGGCTGTTTGTAAATTACAAATAATTGTTAAGGAAACACCAATAAGCATTTCCATTACAATAAAAATTAATCCTCACTTATTTTCTACAGGGGGTTGTTTATGTTTATGGTGACGAGAATACACTTGCCGTAGGTCTGCTGGAGCCCATTTCTCCACCACCTATTATGCTCTATGTCATGGCCCTTTCTTCTAGCAATCGCTCGACTTGTTATTTTGCAGTGTAAGAAACTTGTACGCAGAACAGCGAGGTCGATTAGAATCCAGTCTTTTGTTCAGTTGATATCATTGGGCCTAACATCAATTTGCTGGTTGCATATTAGGTATTGATAACATTAGATTATTTCCAATGATCCTGTTCCACTGCCCTTGATAGGCTTTCTGAAATTCAGAAAGTGTTATCGGACGTCTTACATGAAGAGCTCTTTTAAAGAGACCGAATCCACAAAAATCCATGGGAGAGACATCAGATGGCTTGAGAGGGATGTCTGAGAATGGGATAACCTGAATCCCTGTTTTCTGTTCATTCGAGCACAATACTGAACTGTAGATTTAGCTGTATGGCTAGATGCTCTGTCCTGGTGGATGGATGTACATGTCCTTCGCCCTAGGGTCATATAACCGTGGATGTCGTTAAGATATTTTCCTGATGGTCAGACGTCCATTGTAGCTGCACCCAGCAACCACCATCATACTCGCCTTGCATTGACGCACCCATTCAGATTCGAGTCGTATCACCCTGTTGTCGATAAAAAAAAAATGGTTGCGTCTTGCCATCTTTCTATAAATAGACCCAAGCGTCATCCAATATGTTCTTCCGTTTGTAGCCTGCCAAAGAGCGTTCATGCAGTTTTCTGCTCTTGGTCCGCCTATCTGCAATTTTTCTTGGCAACAAAGCGTCAACTCGGGCCTTATGACGGCGTCCTAATTTGAAATCTTGACGAAGTATACGGTTTACGATGCAACAGAGGCTCCAGTCCTCCTTGCAATGGTCCGTTCGTGAATCTCCGTAAGAAATGTTAGCCTTAGTACGAAAGAACGAGGGTGCGCTTTTCGTGATTGTTTGGATTTATTTGTCTTTTGCATTTGATAACTTTTGTTATACCATTTGTGGAAATAATAAATGAAACCTTTTCCCTTCCATTGTTCTATTATTTTGGAATAAGAGTAACCAACGCCGGAATAAGGGCTATGACCTAGTCCTTCCAGAACGATTCAATTTTTTGAGGACATTTGGCAGCAAACTTGTAAATGAAGAACGGAATGATATGTTCGATTGTTACCGAACTTAGGTGTAACATTTCACGAGTCTCATGCATCTCAACCGAACTTTGTTATAAACGTGCTACGACGTTTTAACAATCGTCACCATAAATATGAAACAACCCTCCGTACTCAATGTCATTCTCCTTTGTAATGAAAATTTATTTATTCTTCATTTTGATAAAGACAGCCGAAGACAGTGGGCGTGTTCTTGCTTCTGACAGGAGGGAAGATCTCTCCCGGAACAGTGGGTGAGTTATGCTAAGACCGAAATTAGTTCGAGTTCTATAGGGTGGCCCAGTTTAATATATACAATTTTTAACAAGGCCGTATGCCTTAAGTATTTTAATACCTGCATGTAACTATGGTGGAATACATTGTCAAAGAATCGAAGAAGAGAGTGGTCTGTTTTCAATGGAGTGGTCCACCATCGGCCCTCCATGGCGATGCAAGCTTCCAGTCGCAACTTCACGTTTTCACAGGCCTTCTTGCACATGTCTAGGGGAATTTTGCGAAATTTCTCCGTTATTGCTTCCCGAAGCTCTGGAATGTTATGGATCCTATGGCGGTAGACCTTGTCCTTGAGATATCCCCATAACCAAAAATCGAGTGGGTCAAATCGGGTGATCTGGGGAAGGGGGGGGGGGCACTGGACAGCGTCTGCCGATCCACCGATCTGGAAATGTTTGATCCAACCAACTCCGCACAGTGAGAGCATAATGCGATGGTGCCCCATCCTGCTGCCACCACATGGTGTCAAAATCATCGCGTTGCGTCAATAGGGGATACACAGTGTTCACCAGAAGGTCACGGTAGCTGTCTCCTGTGACTGTGTCCTCAAAGAAAAACGGGCCGAGCAGTCCATCGTAACTTAGGCCGGCCCACACCATGACACCAGGGCTCTGGTTGTCTACCTCCGATTCAATGTGTGGATTGGTTGCACGCCAATACACGCAGTTGTGGCGGTTCACATATCCTGAGACGTGAAATTCTGCCTCATCGCTCCATTCCACATGGCGTGCTAACTCAGGATCGTCCTCCAGCATTGCAAGCCAAGTTTCGACAAACTCCAATCGCCTGTCGGGATCATCTTCGAGCAAGTGATTTGTTAAGCGAGGATGATATGGCCTCAGTTTCAGATCCTTCAGGATTCTTTGAATACTCGTACGAGAAATGTCTAACCGAGCAGATAGCCGCCTTTGCGACTTAACCTTTTCTTGAGAACTGGCCAACTCATTGTGCAGGCGCACTTTGTTGGCGTCAGTAATAACGGTCTTGGGTCTACTGCGTTTACGCTCTTCAACGCTGCCAGTTTCATCAAACTTCTTGTTTACGTTCTTGATCATTATCAACGAAGGTCCGGGTGTCCCAAACTTAGCTGCCATACGACGTTTCAGTTCTGAGTAATTGTTGGTCGCTGAGTACAACCTCACACAATCTCAATCGCTGCGCCAGACTCAATCGCTTCTCTTCCAGACTCAATCGCTGCGCCGCCATCTTGATATGGACGATCCTCATGATTCGCGCCTTTTTCGCATCCCCTTGCTCACATAACGCGCGCAATTTGAATAGCGTCAGTCGCGCCTGACGCGCACACGGCGCTTTCAAAGATTGTATATATTAATCTGGGCCGCCCTGTATTATATATTTTCATGATATGAAATGAATAAGTCAAACTGTTTTTTCCTCGTTCCTTTAGAACACTTCGATGTCGCTTGCAAAATGGAAGAGAACGTGGAGATGCATCCGTTCGCCTTCCGTCCACACACGCACAAACACGGTGATCTTGATTATGCCGTTATCGTCTTAGATGAATGAACTCATCCTCGATCAATTTCATTTACATGTGAATTTAATGTAAACATAATGCTTTCACTGTTACTTTATTTTAGGAAAAGTTGTTTCTGGCTATGTTGTCCGCGAGGCGAACGGTGCCGACGAGTGGACGCTTCTTGGCAAACAGGATCCAATGCTACCACAGGTAGAAACAACTGCAATTTAATTTAGAATTTGTAAAGTAATCACGATAGCTTATAGTGTTATAACTTTTTATCCTGCTCAGATGTTCTATCCGATCGAACACGCAGAAGGTAAAACCATCATGCCTAACGATACCCTGGTAAGTGGAAATATTCAAGGGACAACTTAAGTAATGTCACATTATTTAAAAATCTTATAAAACAAATTTTTTTTCCCTTTTTTTTCCTTTTTGTCATTTTTCAGGCGGCACGATGTACAATGAAGAACACCGGAGAAAAATCCGTCTATATTGGGTAAATAGTTTGATTGAACTCAAGCCATTTCTTCTCTGGTTGCTTCCGTAGAACTATGTCATTTGTAATTTACGTTTATTTTCTCTTTCCAAGTGGAACCTCTCATGACGAGATGTGCAATTTTTATATTATGTATTGGGTGAGGAACGACAATCACCCGAAGGAGGACTTATGCGAAAGCGTTGGACCCCCAGATTACTATTGGGAAAAGGACCCCAACCTCAACAACATCCCTTCCGATTCTGATCATCTTTGACCAACAAAAATCTTGACCGTTGGTCGAAATTCAAAATTCAAATAAAACAACAAACCGATCATCAAACTATGAACTTTAAAACAGCAGCAGGTTTAATGATTTCAAAAATCAAACATTGACTACAAATTAGCCAGTTCCGTTTTTTTATAGACATTTTTATAGAATTGTATTTAAAAATTTAGAAATATATTTTAATGATTTATGAGAAAAACAAGAAACTTAGCAAAATATACTTAATTATGTAAAGATTCCAGTGTTGCAATTCTAAATTTAGATTTCATTAAATGAAAAAAAATTATTTCAGTTCGGCGTCACCTTTTTCTCACAAGTCAGTTCAGTATGTTCTAGTAAATTCAGATATAGCGAATTCATTATAAATGATCTGATTGGTTTGGTTTGTTTGGTATTAACGTCCTTTTCAACTGCTATGGTCATTTCAGGACGGCGTTATAGGGGCCGCAAATTTTGCCTCGCAAGGGTTCTTTAACGTGCAGCCGGCAAACGACTACACGGGACCAACGGCTTTACTTCCCTTCCGAAGGAAGTGCGTGATCTCAGGATTTCCCCCTGAAAAATCCTCGTCGTCCTCGGCCAGGATCGAACCCGCGTACTCGGGCATCAGAGGCGATCACGCAAACCACTGAGCCACCGAGGCCGATATAAATGATCTGAAAACCAAAAATACGATTAATGGATCACCAACAATCATATGTTGTATTTATTAGTTACCTCTCTATGCACTTCGCAAAGATATTTGAATGTTCAACATCCAGATATCAAGAAATTGCCACAAATTACCATAATACCATTCTCTTTCATGAGGAAAAGCAAATAAAAGGCATGTGTCACCATACAGAAGACTGAACAATTCCAGGATGGCAAGCTACACTGTTCCTGAAATGGTCAACATGATCTTATGCTTTGGATTGTGATTGTTGGTGAACCGTTCATCGGATTTTGGAATTTTTTTTTTGTTTTGTTCGGAATTTAGGTTTGCAAAATGCTCAACTGCGCCCATCGAGCTCCAACGATCATGCCTCGTTCAAAGTCGATCAAATACTTGGATTTACCCCTATGTTCAACATGCAAATCAAGAAATTACCAAAAATTACCATAATAACATTCACGTTCATGAAGAAAAGCAAATTAAAAGAATGTGCCAGCATACACAAGACAGAACAATTCCAGGATGGCAAGCTACACTGTTCCTGAAATTGTGATTATTGGCGATCCGTTCATCGGATTTTGGAAATTTTTTTTGTATTGTTCGGAATTCCATGCTGAACAAGTCTTCAATTGGAATTTCTTGTGTATCTGTTACGGTTTTTAAGATAGGATTTGAATATGTCCTAATTTGATATTTGCATGATAAAAAGTGCACCATGGGATAGATCACCCACAACTTCCTATTCATTGGATTCATCAAAATTGACATATCTGCTTCGGTTACGAAAATAAAAGGGGGGGGGGGGATCACCCTATGTAACGACCACCTGAGCTTAACGACCACTTTTGCTTGATCCCGTGGGTGGTCGTTATAGACAGGTTTTATTGTATCGGATTACATCAACGTGAAATGAATATCGGCCTCTATTTTGAGGTACATGAAACCATTGATTGCCGATTTAATCGATGATCGACGGGGACTACTCATAATTTTAAATATGAATAAAGTTTTAAAAAGATTTGTAACATTAAAAACATTAAAAGAATGTTAGGTTAGGTTAGTGTGAAATGTCATTTCATTGACCAACATATACGACGGGCGTACCATATTGATTTACACTTTATTTTTTTCTGACGTGTACAGACAGGTAACACATCAGCTGTTAGATTCACCTCTTCAATATAATCTCTCTTTAAATTAATGTATTTTTCCCATACTGTGGTAATTTTTCTAGACCCTCTGGTGCCACTCTTTTGGAGTACTTTTTACCCATGCCTGTTGAGAGTTATATTCAGATCCTCAACGTTTGCAAAATGGCGATCACGCAGAGGTTTTGGTCTCTGGCTCATGGCGTCAAAAGTTTCAGAACCCATCTGACAAACACCTTCCCCACCTGTAGTGGCCATGCATGATGCACTGTCAGGGTGTTTCTTGACAGTCCCCGGAGACGCTTCCATTTTCAAAAATGTGATGCACCTGTTCTCTTGGATGTCTATTCTACCCTGGTGATATTGGCTGCCGTTCTCACTGTCACTTTTCTGTTCCGTTTAATGCGCGCCCACTTTTCCAGTTTTCCACCCAGTTGTAAACGGTTTTCGTAAAGGTGTATACTCTCCACACATACACTTTCATCGCTGGTCTATGAATTTCTGCAGTGGTCACATCCTCACTCCAGAGAAACCAACACGTATGTTTAGCGCTGCCCTTTATGATCGCTATCTCATGTTGTCCGATCATACACGAGAAGTGGGGGTATGGACAGCTGGCATCCTCTTGGCTTTTGCTGCTACCTGGTGGTGGAAGGATATACTAGCTATACATGAATGCAGTCTTGCTAACTTAGAAGATTTTACACTTAAATTATGCAAAAATCCGCTAGAATCCGCTAAAAATTACATTAAAACAATAGAATTTAGCGAATTTTTAGTTCAGTTTTAGCGGGAAAGTTTTTTTTGAGTTGGCAACGCTGCATGAATGTTGTCACAAGTGAAATTGTTAACCGTAAGTGGAAGAAAAAAATAAAGTGTAACTCAATATATAGTGTCCCAAATTGATGTATACATTCTTTGAAACGTTATAGCTCAGCAACGAAATGAGATAGAAATATAAGGGTTCATTATTGTTCATTTGTTTATATACCAAAATGGCGGTGAGACTTTCTTTCGATGAACATAAGTGGATACTGAAGTGTTTTTGGAAAGTGGAGAATGTTGTTGAGGTTCACGACGTTGGAGGGTTGAATTTGATACACCACCGCCAACAAAGATAATAATAACAAAACTCTGAGACAAGTTTGAAGCCGAAGAAACGGTGAAAGATGTGTTGAAAGGTCGGTGCGAAAGAAAGATAAATTCCACTGATAACAAGAGTGTTGATGCCGTCATGGAGGTTTTGCACGATCCCCAAAGAAGTCAGTGAGGCAAATGTTCTTGTGAAATTGGTATCGCCAAATCCAGTATTCATTCCATCAATGATATTTTATTAACTGCAATCCAGTCGGTATGTCGCTCTGTTCGACGTCGGTGTTGGGAGTGTACTGTGGCAGAAGGTGGGCATTTTGAACATGTACGGGCTTAAGGAATTTAAGGAATAAAATGCAACAAACCTTATATTTCTATCTCATTTCGTTGCTCAATTATAACGTTTCAAAGAGTGTATACATCAATTTGGGATACCCTGTAGTACGCCTCTCGTATAATATCACAGACTTAAAATTTGACCATACTTTGTCCATGTTCCCGAACAGATAGGACTTGTGTGCTTCTTATAACTTTTACTTACTTTTTGAGGCTTTATCCGAAATCAAAATCAAAATAATTCGAAAAAATTGGAACGGAATGCGACCGACTTTGCAAATCCAATAACGATGATTTTAAGGTGTTAAAATGAGCCGAAGTGGCATATAACTTACCTAAATTTATGGTAGATATAATTAAGTTGAGGACATTTTACCGATTTTTTTTTTTAGTTATTTTGCGTTTTTAGCATCGTTCTGGCAATACAGTAACACGCATTAGCAACTGTTTTTTTTTCAGTGTAATATGGGTCTTGTGACATATCAAACCACACGAGGATTTTCTCAAAAATTCATTCATTTGATCTATCTGTAACGATTTGGAACCTATCGGTCCTCAGAGTTTGCATGATATGATGGTGCTTCGTCTATGGGAGAATTATAAAGTAGCGGAAGAATGAAGTTACTTATTGGTTTTACAATGTCCGTATGTCCTCTTCATATTTTCTACATACTTTGACATAGAAGGTTGAAATCCAGAATGTATCTTACCATAGGCATGTCCTACTTCACTATTCTGTTTAGTCTTGATTGGCCCACTGGGTCAGAGTTACTGGGGTGGGAGTTAGAGGGGACTTCTCGTATGTAATTGAGTGAAATTTGGTATGCAGATTAGAAGAAAAGATATCTTTTGATTCTCTAACACTATATGGCAAAAAACTGGAATGGGTTAAAACTTATAAATATCTTGGTATCGTTATTCGCTTTTACCTGGACTCCACACGCAATTTATGCATTGAATAAGGCCAGGAGAGCCAAGTTTAGCTTGATTGCTCTGCTGGGCCGGAACAGTGCTCTAATCATTGTTCGGACCATCTTGACGTATCGTATGCCCGTCTGGGCCACAATATGTAAGGCTAGGAGGAAAGAACTACAAACGTTCCAGAATGTTACCCTCAGGACTACTGCCCAAAAATATCGGAGAATTGTTTGTAATTTCTCCATTAATACAGGGTGTCCAATGTAACCTGTACCAATACCTATCGATTGGACCCCATGTATGTTCCGCGATTTTTCGTAGTTTTCGAGATATGAATTTTTTTGTTTTATTTTCAGATTTTTTTAAATTTTGGACGGTTTTAGCTAAAACTTTTTCTGTGAAATGATTCTTTGAGATTTTCTTTGTTAGTATTATGGCTAGCATGTGTGTTCGTCTGTAACAACACTAAACACCAAAATTCTAATAACTACTAGCTCACATTTTGATCACAAAATTAAAATTTCTGTTTGAGAGAAATTGTTACTTGATTTCAACTTGAAAAAAAATTACTTAACCCTGACTGAATAACTTCCTGATAATTTTAAAAACTTTATGGGTTCATTAGCTCTCAAAATAACACAAAAAAAGTTGGTACTTTATAGGGCATTTTTACGCGAAAACGGAGTTTAAAGTTGATACAGTCGAAAATAGTGAAATTAGGAATGTTAGATAAAAAGATGTAAAATAACGTATTTACATAAAATTTTCCTGATTGGCCCAAAAGAAGTCCCAACGAGATTAAATAGTGAAAATTATTTAAATTTTTTACAAAATGTTTTTGTGGAGGCCATGGCAGATTCGGATGTCACTTTATCAACACGCCAGAACATGATATTTCAGTGCGACGGTGCCCCTTGCCACTTTGCAAGAGAGGTTAGAGGCCATTTGAACGAGCATTTTCCAGAGAGGTGGATTGGCCGTAATGCACCAATCGCCTGGCCTCCAAGTCCCCTGACCTAAACCCCATAGATTTTTTTATCTAGGGATGCTATAAGGAATTGGTGTACCATCACGAATTCTCGAATTTGGAGGAGTTAAAAACTAAATTAAATGAAGCTCAAGAAATAATACGCAAAAAAACCAAGCCTTCCGAGATTTGCGCGGTAATTTTTTGCATTGCGGCAGGTGGCAGGCACTTTGAAATTTATTAAGAAAACAGTAATAAATAAATGATTTCTTAAGATTATTTCTGTTGTTTTATTTAGCACAATGTGAAAAAATAAATATGATTTGAATTTAAATACGTTATTTTACATCTTTTTATCTAAAATTCCTAATTTCACTATTTTCGACTGTATCAAATTTAAGCCCCGTTTTCGCGTATAAATGCCCTACAAAGTACCAACTTTTTTGTGTTATTTTGAGAGCTAAGGAACCCATAAAGTTTTAAAATTACCAGGAAGTTATTCAGTCAGGGTTAAGTAATTTTTTTCAAGTTAAAATCAGGTAACAATTTCTCTCAAACAGAAATTTAATTTTGTGTTCAAAATCTGAGCTAGTAGTAGTTAGAATTTTGGTGTTTTGTGTTGTTACAGACGAACACACATGCTAGCCAAAATACTAACAAAGAAAATCTCAAAGAATCACTTTACAGAAAAAGTTATAGCTAAAACCGTCCAAAATTTAAAAAAATCTGAAAATAAAACAAAAAAATTCATATCTCGAAAACTACAAAAAATCGCGGAACATACATGGGGTTCAATCGATAGGTATTGGTGTCCCCATACCACAGACCTTCGCTGGTACAGGTTACATGGGACACCCTGTAGGCTTCAACATGACTCATGTTGGCAAATACGTTCAATAGCTCATGAAATTCATGCTGCTCAATATTAAAAATCAGCAACGGATATGAACCGCATTGCTGTTACAAGATATTCAAATGGACTTGATTGAAGTCGCCAAGCATCTCAATCGGTAGACCTTGGTTCGAATCCAGGTCGCGGAATTTTTCCTTCCCTTTTCGATTTGTTACTGTGATATGCTTGAAGACGTTTCTTCAGTTTATTTATTATCTTCTGTTTGAGAAATGATTTATTTTATTTAATATTAGTACCGGTAATCCAATACGTCCATCCAGGGCCTGTATGGCCTGAGGCCGACGAGTTGGGTCCCTGGATGAACCTGGATTAACGACTGCTGTTATGATGGTCACAGCAGCCGGGGGGGGGGGGGGGAAGATCGTGAGCCACGGATGGATTAACTTTAAGTTTCTATTAAATCTCACAATTCATGAGATAAAAAAATGCTAAATAAAATGCACGCCGCATGAGGGGTCTCGCGAAAAAATTTCCCCTTGGGTCCCACGCTAACTAGATCCGGCGATAGTCACAAGACCCAATGTACATTTAAAAAAGTTAACCTCTAGCCAATAGCGCGGATGGCGTTCAAGTTCATCATATGCCAAAAATGTAGGTCACCTTATCCATTTCGCAATTGTGTTTAATTTTCCGATCGGTTTTGAACAGGGCCGGCCCGAGAAAAAACGCGGCCCGTGCAAATTTGTCATGCGGGGCCTTTCAATAAAAATAAAATCTTGTAAACTTTCCAAGGAGGAGCTTTAGCTGTGAAGCAGAAATACATTAAGGCAAGTAGCGGGCCCTGTGGCCATCTATTTTTACCCTTTATTCGCACTTTTTACCCCCTCCCCTCCTCTCCCCACTCCACTCCAAGTTTTTTAATCAAAAAAATTGATTTTCTCGAACGTAGTATGTAGAAAATGTAAAAAAGCTCTATCTTTTTTCCTTTCTCATCTTCCGATCCAATGACATAACATGCCATATGTTGCCATAGTTCTAAAGACCAAGTGACTGCCATCCCGCAACTCCGAGTTCACTGGAACAATTGGGCCTATACTTCATAGCGATGTAGATCTTGCCTAGAGGAATCTGTATACTGAATTTCACTCCTTTACGTACCTAAATAGCACATAGGTCTTCTGTCCCCTCTGACTAACCACCGTAATTCCTACCCCTGTGAACCAATTAAAAAGCAAGCTAAATAGTGAAGGTGGACATGCCCATAGTAAGCTACACTCCGAATTTCAACCTTCTACCTCAAAAAATGTAGAAATTTTAAAGCGGACGGACGGATATTCATAAAACCAATAATAACTAGCTCCATTCTTCTGCTACGTAGGGTGCATATACTTTTCAGCTAGTGGCGTTAGAAGCGCGCTTGAGGCGTATACTTTTCAGCTATTAGCGCACCTTAGTTGCGTATACTTTTCTACTGCTAGCGTGCCAGAAACGCCAGTATTTCTTCTAGCTAGCATGGGGATAGCCGATAACAATAGAAGAAACGTCAGTATTTCTTCTATTGTTCTAGGTTATGGAACGTGCGATTTCAAAGATGGCAGCCTCCATGTATGAAGTTGTTTTGCATTTAGAAGACGCCATCATAGAAAATCGTGCTAGTGGTGCAGATATTTTTCAGCTAGAAGCCTATACTTTGTCCAACGAAAGAAAAACTGGAAATATCCAAATAAATTTCTAATTTCGATTGTTAGACATTGTTATTTTACTTAGCAACAATGTCTAACAATTGAAATCGGAAATTTAATTAGACACGCCCAGTTTTTCTTTCCTTGGACAGCGTATACGAGAATGCTATAAGTCGTATACTTTTCTTCCCTGCTTGTAGTGTGCTACTTTTATCACTTCCGGGTGCTGATGGCGCTAGCTGCTATTTGAAAAGTATATGCACCCTTAATGATAAAATTTATGAGCACTTGAGCAATCGTGCGTCGACAAAGCGATTTCACGTGCGCGTGCCGATGTCAATAATGGTTAAAAGATGAACAGAGAGTAACAGTGTATTCATTCTTGACAAATCGATTGTTATATGGCATGCCATTCTCTTGGTATTCCTTACAGTCACTATTTTAGCATGTGAATTCGACTTGAAGGGGTCCACGAAAAATTCTGAAAAGTTGATACTGCCTAGCTAAGATCTTGATGGGCATATTTCTGAAAACAGAATTTGAAAAAATTAATCTCTTTTCAAGTTATCGTGCGCACAGCGGACGGACGGTTGGTTGGTTGGTTGGTTTGGTTTGTTTGGTATTAACGACCTTTTCAACTGCCATGGTCATTTCAGGACGGCGTTATAGGGGCCGCAAATTTTGTCTCGCAAGGGTTCTTTAACGTGCAGCCGGCAAACGACTACACGGGACCAACGGCTTTACGTCATCTCAGGATTTTCCCCCTGAAAAAATCCTCGTCGTCCTCGGCCGGGGTCGAACCCGCGTCCTCGGGCATCAGAGGCGATCACGCAACCCCTGAGCCACTAAGGCCGATAGGACGGACGGTTGGACAAACGTAAAGACCAAGGGCGCATTCGTATAAGTAGCCTTTTGTTAAAGCTGCTAATAAAACAGTTTCGCAAAAATTGGATCATTACATAAATTTAATTTAAAAGCTATCAGCCCCATTTCTTGAATAAACTGCTCGGGGCTCTTAAAAGTTCTGCTCGACTTTATTTAAAAATCTAATATGGATTGTGGACATTGTCAACATAATTGTCTTTTTAATGAGGCAGTCATTCAATTATTATTATTATAACCCCATTAACCTGAACACCTTCTTCCCAAAAATTAAAGCAAATACTACTGAATTATATTAAACACGTTAAAGATATCAAATCACCTTACCTATTACATTGGGACGTTTATCGCAAAGTGGACACAGACGATTGTCATTATCTGAATAAAAATGATAAAATTTAAGTTTCAAAAATATTATATCGTTGTTAATTATGATGTCATTTTTATATAAAGTTTGCAAAATATTTTTACGGTTTTCCTTCTCCGCCCTTACAGCAAGTATGATATAAATACAGGGCCTTCATTGGACACCTTCCTATCTTGATACCAATGTAGTTACGTAAATTCCAATACAGGGAATGAATAGGAACTTGAGGAATCTCTATCTGATGGCGCGCCTTTCATCATCTCAAATATGCAAATTAGGCATATCCAAATTCTATCTCGAAAACCGTAAGAGATACACAAAATAATTCAATTGTACATTGGTTCAACAGCAAATTCCAAACAAAACAAAACAAAAAAAGTTCACCAAAATCCGACGAGCGGATCACCCACAATCCTCATTGCAAGCTCTGCAAATTATTTCATGCACCATCCTCATCCTGTTCTGGAAAGTTCCACAATTTACCATAAAGTCACTATTGCAATTGTTATAAAAAGGAAGGCATGTTGAAGCTGAGATAAAATGAGACCAAAGCAAGATGGCACAGTACACTAACCAGGAAATGATCAACATGGTCCTCTCTTTTGGTGAGGCGAGGCAAAATTATCATGCAACAACCAGGCACCGTTGAAATGTCGTGCGGAATTATGCTATGGTGCAAGTGGACATCAGATTGAACACTATCTGGATTGATGGAAACACTTACTTACTTTGTATCAGATGACTGTTTAGAAGCAACAAACTGTACAAGAGCCAATTGTCCTGTTGCAAAGCTTGCAATGATGATTGTGGGTAATCCGCTCATCGGATTTTTGTGAAGTTTTTTTGTTTTGTTTGAAATTTACTGTTGAACAAATGTGCAATTGGGATTTTTTGTGTATATCTTACGATTTTCGAGATCAAATTTGAATGTGTCATAATTTGCATATTTGAGATGATGAATTGTGCTCCATCAGATAGAGCACTATCAAGTTCCTATTTATTACTTCTATTGTAGTTACATTGGTATCCAACATAGGAAGGTGTCCAACGACTTTTGACTCCCCTGTATATAAATTTTAGAAATTGATGCCTGTCAGTACACACGGGAAAAAATCTGAATTCCGATCGCTTTCGCCTTTCATTCCTGGCTTTATCAAGGCATACAAATGAAGAGGCAGCAAGCCCTTTTTTACAGTATATGGTTACAAAAAATAGTATTTTTTAACTAGGTATTTAATTTAATTATATTGGGGGAAATAATTTTTAGAATATCAATTCTCCACAATCAATTTATTTACAAAAATTGAGTAAACCCCAACAATGAAAAAGAAAACATAAATATAATAATCATAAATTTTTAAAAAAAACACTCTACCCCTTCCCTATTTACAATGGATTTTTTATAAATTAACAACAGTCTTAAATGCTGTGAACATATTCAAGTCCTACTCTTCCAAGACGCCGAGTACACAAGACCTTGTAAGAAGACAATCCATGGAAAATTATCCAAGTCGCCGAGATGAAAGATGATTTCTCCGAGAACAGTTCTGAAAAGTTAACTCTTGATTTGATCCGGAAAATCTTGGAAGAAGCGCCCATCATGAACATGTTCCAATGTATTACAAGCTTTAACGTTTCCGAGTGAACCGTTAATGAACTTTTAATATTGCCCATTATGAAATAATTTTTAAATTGGAATGATTAATTAAAATGCCATTGTTCTCAAGTGGTTAAGTTGCATTGTAAGGTGTTTTTTAACATTTATTATTATTTATGTTTCCTTTATCATTGTTGAAGTTTTTCCTCAATTTTTGTAAATAAATCGATTGTGGAGAATTGCTATTCTAGTAACTAATTAACCTGTCTGATGTCTTTCGCGTTATGTAATACTGCTGCAAGAGCTCCATCCTATTGCTTTATTAATGAGCAATCACAAGTCATAATGATATCGATCGTAATTTACTCAATGGCAACGAAATTTGATAATTAATAACAAAATCTTAAATAAGTATAGATTAAATGTTCCAAATAATCTTATAAGGCAATCTAACTATCAAAAATTGCAAGAGGATACCCGCACCTTAGATCTGCCGACTCGGATCGTGTTGTTTTATATAATTCATGCGAAATCGAAATATTTCTAGTGGAAACGGTACAGTTATTTCAGCTACTTTCAACTTAATTTCAACTTTATAGTATACACGAATCTTAGATGGAAGGATGAATGTAATTTACATTGATTCAATATTTTTGGTTTCATTTTACTTTTCTAAGGCCTTCCGTTGTCTATAGTTCTAGAAGAAATATTCGTTAAAATATGCTTACCTTCCGTGTAAATTTTTGACAGGCTTTTTCCAAGGTCAATTCTAATGACGAAGGTTACAATAAATTGAAAACATAATAAAAAATTGAATAACGAATACAATATGACGATTGAGCAGTTGATTTAAGCGAGAGTTAATTTTTTTTCACCGTGAATGGCGCTCATTCAAGGCATCGACAGAGCAATGAAACATTTTTTAAGTAATAGAACTGATTTTGAAAATTTATTAATTACAAGCATATTCTTACTAATATTTTTTCTATATCAAAAATTAAAATCATTTAAAAAAATTATTTTAAATATTTGAGTCCTACGTTTGTCTTGCCCCTTTTCCTGGAGTGGAATCGTCTCTCGCCTTCCCATTGGTCTATGGCAATTTTTCGCTCAATAAATAGAAGGAAACGATGGCAAAAGATGTGTCAATTTGAATTCTGCAAAAAGGAAAGTTCCTCTTGCATTGGTAAGGTAATTTTTGCTTTTCATTTTACTTTTTATCGTAATATTGCTGTTATTTCACATTTTGTCTTTTCTTGTAGTTTAGTCTTCCACCATGGTTAAAGAACAGGAGATGAGCCTCATGACTGTCGATCGGATTTTGGCATTGCCGATCGTGGCCTACTTATTCAACTACATTGGCATCCGCTACGAGCAAATAAAGCATTCGAGTTTCTTGGTCGAGGGCTCGCTGAGTTCGGTCGAAGTGTGGGCAAACTTGATTTTAAGGGCCGTATGTTCAGTGGTCGTAATGTTCAGGAGATCAAGTAAATCTTTTAGTCCTTTATTTATTTTTTTTTTAAATAAAGAACTTCAATTACTAAAATATTACTATTTCTTAGTTACAAGAGCCGATGAAGCCCTCTTTCCGCGTTTGCAAGAACTCATTAAGAAATACCCTATTCTTTCCGCTGAACCAGAAGACGTGAGTAGCCATTACTGTTACGTTATAATTTTTATTGACTTTCTAAATTTCACTCTTGAATTTATTTTTTCCTCTTTTTAGTTAGAATATTATAAAGAAAAGTTTTCGAAGCAATACCCCATCTTCGCTAAGGTAACAAACTTAACATGAGCAATTTCAGCTCAAAGATATATGTTCATCTAGCCATTCGTTTTCTATTGCAGTTGATTTTTACATTTATCGGCACGACTAAGTCAGCCGTTGCTTGGACCATGACCATTGTGACTTCTTCAGTCTCGACTACTAACTACATCATCCTCCTTCCACTAAGGATCAAGGTGTACATCTTGGAGAAACTAGAAGATTACTTCATTCCTTCTACAGAAATTGGTAATTCTCATTCTAATTACAAACGTGAATAACTTCTTGAAGTTTTGTATAATTATAATTTCCCTTTGTAATACTTCTTTCTCTTGGCTAGAAGTGACCAAAAGCTTAAGCTTAGCTGCACGAGTGAAGCGTTTACTTGCGAGATTGATAAAGGCCATCGAAAGGAAACTGTTTCCCTCGCCACCCAGGTCAGTATTAGTTCTAAACAGAATCTTAGTTTGTTGTGGGTTGTGTGTTTTTTATTTTTTTCCTTTTTAAATAATCATTTTTAATTTTTTCATTAATGAACTCTTCTTTTTTACAGTTCGCCACAGCCAGTTGCATTAAAACCAGCCGCCTCTCCGAGAACGACAGCTGAATTCGTCGGTTGACACTACAAATGTTTAGTTTTTTACTTTAACTATGCATCGTTGCCCAGCAGTTGACACTTTTAAACTAATGCAAAGTTATATATTTTCATGATTTACTTTTTAATCGTTTTCTTTTTTAACACTTTTGTATTCTATTGTACATAAAAAATGCCTGCACAAATAAATAAAATGATAATTGTTTTTTAAATTGCTTTTCATCATTCATTTAAAGAATCTGCAGTTCCATATCGGAATTAATAATTATTTTAATATAAAATGTAAAAAAAAAAAAAAAAAAAATTCTAAATTAGATATATAATTTAACTTTCAAATATTAAGTTACTTTTCTGAATAACTTAAAGATCTGACAACGGCTGCTATTTGCTTCTAAATATTTGAAATGAACGATGTTCTCTTTATTTTAAAGATTTTGAAATAAATTTTTCAAATTAAACACCTTCTAATAAACTAATGGATTGCGGCTCAAATTTTATTTGAAAAATGCGATGATATGTTTCTACAGATTTATCAAAGTTCTTGATCCACATGTTCATCGCATTTTTCAAACAAAATTTGAGCCGCAATGCCATTAGTTTATTAGAATGTGTTTAATTTGATAATTTATTTCAAAATCTTTAAAATGAAAAGAACATCGTTCATCAATAAAGAATTCAATCTATGAAGTTATTGTTCTCTATAATGATTAAAATCTAATTCACCACCGCGGGTTAATCTGAGTTAAGGGGAGAGATGGTATTTTAACGTTTCTCTATTGGATAACGCAAGTCACGTGCTAAGGTTTAACTCTAGGTTGCCCAACTCACTTTAATCCTAGATGGTGAATACGGCCGTTAATGTAATACATAATAGGGAGAAATATCAAAACATAAACATATAATATCCGCCATCTTTTTGAGGGCATCGAGACCCATGGCTCTGAACTTATCCCATTGTTATATAATACATCCAAACACGCAACAACTCGTTACCATCGTTATACAATAACAAGTCGGGCAAAAACGGCGCACTTCGATGAGTAGCAGTATAGGATTGCCTTCCTCTTGCCCTCAAAAAATGGCAGCTGTACCCATCATTCAATGCGAAGATATTTTCCCCTATAGGTTAAAACCAACATTTAATTCCGCCTTCATCAGGGTACAGAGATAATAGGCTAGTAACCCTTACGCTGTCAACATGTGATAAATATTCTTTTTCAATCGAAACTAAAAGATAATTCCAAACATCTGTAATATTTACTAAAGAAATTTTTAACTTAGTAAATATTTATTTCAGAGGTTTGAAAATACAGAGTGTTTCTTAATTATCTCCCGTATTCTACTTGTTTATTACACAAAAACAGATTTTAACGTGATTTTTTTTTATTCCCAAAGAAAAACTCAAGTTTCTTAGCATGCCTTAATAAGCTTCAATGTGCCCCCTTTATGGCGTGAAGGACGCCAAAGCGAAACTAGATTTCCTTCCATGTTCCGGCTAGCATTTCGGGGGTGATTTCAACGATTGTTTCAATTATTCTGTTCTTGAGAGTTTCAATGTCATCAACGTTGGTCTTGTACACTCTGTCTTTCACATATCCCCAGAAGAAAAAATCCAGGGGATTGGCCCATCCCTTCCAATCCATCGTCCTGGAAAGTTCGTATCGAGGCACTGCCTAATTTGCAGGCCCTAGTGAGGAGGTGCTCCATCTTGTTGGTAGACTATGTTGGGCTGCAGTTCTTCCACCTGCGTAATCAGGTAGTTTTCCAGCATATCTAGGTAGCTTGCAGCGGTAATGGTGTCTTCAGCAAAGAAGAAAGGTCCGATTACTCGACCATGCATTAAACCGCAACAAACATTAACTTTTGGGCTGTCGCGTATAAGCTCCCTTATAATGTGGGGGTTTTGTGAGATCTAAATGCGGCAATTGTGTTGGTTTACTGCTCCGGAAGTGTAGAATGATGCCTCGTCAGAAAACAAAATGTCCTTAAGGAAGGTGGGATCATTGTCGATTTTTTTTTTAGCATATCCTCAGCAAACTTTTTTCGCTTCGTCCAGTGCTCGGTGGTGTGGGATGTGATCTTCAGAACGCACCAAGCGTCAGTCGCCTGCGAGCGTTTGTTCAGGCTAGATCGAAGTTTTAGTGGCCCGGTGCAAGCTCGAAATGCAGCGAACGATTGAAAAGCTGTACGCCATCAAATTATGTGTTGGACTGGGGAAATCGGGTACGGTAGACGTTGGGCATGATTCACCAAGTGTTCAAGGATTAAAGCATGTCACAAACTGCAGTTTTTAAGCGGCATAAGCTCTTCAAAGATGGCCGAGATCGTGTGGAAGACGAGCCTCGCGCTGGACGGCCGTCGACGTCAAGATCCGACGATAACGTGCAACATGTGCGTGAAGTGCTGAATTCAGACCGTCGGTTAACCGGGTGAGGCCAGCCATCTCCAGAAATTGGAAATTGCATCACGACAATGCACCCAGCCACGCCTGCTCCAAGGCGACCGACTACCTGACGCAAAACGGCGTCGCGACGATTCCCCAACCCCCTTAAAGTCCCGACTTGGCCCCAGCAGACTTTTTCCTATTCCCAAAAGTGAAATCCTCCCTCAAAGGACGCCATCATGGGACCCTAAGTGCCGTCAAAGAAGCTTGCACGCGTACCCTTAAGGACCTTCCGGAATCCGCCTACCAGGGAGCCTTCGGGTCGTGGAAAAACCGCTGGCAAAAGTGTGTCGACGCTCAAGGGATGTACTTTGAAGAATCTTAAGGTTTTTGTAGCAATATCTGAAACAAATCTTTTTCCTGATACTTTTTATATTCACCCTGTAAATTGTGATGCATTAAGAGAAGCAATAGGTTGATATGCTGATGAAGACAGCTTCCGATAAATAAAATTTATTGTGGATATGCGATCTATTGCTTCTCTTCCACTCTTCACTTTGGAAAGTATTCCACAGTTTCTCATAAGATTTATTTTTGCTTTACTTTGTGGTGCATTACGTTTTGAACACTCCAACAATATTGTTTGAAACATGAGAAAGATAACTTCGACGAAATGTTGTATCTGACAGAGCTGCCCAATGCCATTAATCAATTGATGCCACTACACAAACTCTCATTGAGGATTGATGCAGTGATAATGCTGATCCGAGACATCGATGACGAGCAAGGTCTGTGCAATGGCATCAGACTACTTTACACCTAACTATGGAACCTTACGGACTGTTAATAAAATTCCGAACCGATAAGTAACACCCATACGTAATAATAAATCGATTATAAAAAAATACTTGTCAAGGTTCATATTCAAAGATTTTATAAGCATATTAAATACTCATATATAAGTTGTAAAAGAAATTCCCGAAACAGTCGAATAACTTTAGAGCAAAAGGTAGAAGAATCATAAAAGTTAGGTCTATCTATAGAAAAGTAGCCGTGCCCGATTGAATAGAAGTATTCCCAGCGCCCCTGGTATAAGCGCTGAGAAGTTACGAAAACTAAATAGATAGAGAAAAATTCCAATTACAAAATCATCGATTCAGTAGAAATCCACTCTTTGCATAAAGAAAACAAAAGCATAAAACTCGTTAAACGAGAAGAAAAGTCCATGTGTGATTACCGAACGTTGGAATATTCACGTGTAGGGCATCAAACGTACAAAATCGCTCGTAATCAATACTTGACAAAATGGCAGATTGAATAAAAATAGAAATAAAATTTTGTAAACATTCCAAGGAGGAGCTTTAGCTGTAAAGTATAAATACATTTATACATTGTAGCGGTTTGCTCGATGATCTAATTCACATAACACAATAAATTATATATCACCATTCGAAGATGATACATTGAACGAAATATCTCCTAAATTCACTCTAAATAATCTTAATTAACAACAAAAGACGCAATCGTGGATTCGTCCCCCTAAGATTGGATGGGGTCATTTAATTGTTCAAAATTAAATTCCAACGAGGTGAATACAAAAGAAAAAAAAATATTATAAACAGTAGGAATGATTAAATTTCTGTAATGAATTAAATTGAATGAAGATTTCTGTCATTTAACGATATTTATCTCATTGTCAATTTCAACCGTTTAATGTCTATCATCCGTTATATCTTAACACGTTTGGGGAAACACCATTCTTCGATCATCAATAGAGTCTTATTGAGGATTGAGTTGATGAAATCAACGTCGCTGGGATATAATTGTTCTATAACCAATACATTGTAAATCGATTCGGGTTCACGTTCTCTCAAGTCAAGTTATTCAGTCATCATTGAGGTTCCCAATGAAGGAGCACCAAGGAACTACGCGGGGACGGGGGGTGTATCTTCCGCGTCAAACATTCATACGGGTATGGATGGGACAGGGGAGTAAATTAGTAGGGTAAGGTATCGCGATCGTTCCGAACGGGGCTTTCAAGACGGTCTCTTCCATCCTTGAAAGTGGTGGTCGAGGATAACACACTCCAGGTAAGTTATCTTCTTTTGTTTTTGTTTTGTTTTTTTATTTAGGTCGAGATCCTTATCAAATAACTGTCAACAAAGTTAATTCCCTTTTTTTTTATAGGTTATCGTTCACTAGTCAAAATGACGTCGGGTAATTTCTTTAAATTAGTTCGGAATATTTCTTTATTTCCACTGCGGGGCCCACCAAGGAATAAATAAGATATTTTTACCTTGTTTTCGTCGGTCACAGGAGGTTGACATCGATGCGAGGTCTTCTAATCGGGTTTTTCAAGTGGTAGGAAGAACGTTCTGGCGGGTCGACGTTCGTTGTATCAATGAAACAATAAGTTATATAAGGGTATTAAGTATCGTTTAAAATTGTAGTGTTATAGCAAGATTAATCCACTTATTCTCTAGGACTAATATCGAATTTCAATGTCTCTATAGGTAAAACAAGAATTAATAAATATTAGAACTTCACTTAACTATCCGTATTTTCTCGATGGAAAATTAAGCGTCGTCTAATCAAATAGTTTGTTCTCAGGGAAGGTCAAAGTCAATTACTAAGACGAAAGTGTTGAATCTAAAATTAAAGTTCAATCGTCGAATATAATAAGAATCGATAACGGGTTTTCGTAATGGGAAAGTTTCTACCCGTCTTCTTCCGTGTCTCCTCGGGAAGCGCATTCTTTTCCCTCTTTTTTCTTTATTTCTTTTCACTTTTATACTACGTCATTTCCATTCTTTTATCTTATATTTCGTTAACTTCTCATTGTAATAACGTCAATTTAACACGCAACTGAGAGTTTTCGTTTTCTTCTTGTTAAATCTTATCGCAACAATATTAAATATCATTCATATTCACATTCTTGTGTCGTAATAAAAACGTTGTTTCACATAAATGTGTTCATTATATTTAATTTAAAGTTCAATGAATCAAACAAAAATTTTTTTTTTAAAAACAGTCTGGTATAGAGGTAGCGGACGCTATAACATTTATTAACAAGAAATTAATCCCCCCTCCGCCGAGTAGGGTAAGGCATGTAGCAGACCCTGTGGTCATCTATTTTTACCCTTTTATCTTCACTTTTTACCTCCCCTCAAGTTTTTTAATCAAAAAATTGATTTTCTCGAACGTAGAATGTAGAAAATGTAAAAAAGCTCGTGTCTTCTTTCCTTTCTCATTATTTCCGAACGTATTGTATATCACAAGCCATATGTTAGCATAGTTCTATAGACCACGTGACTGCCACCCCGACAACTCCGACCCCGCTGGAAAAATTGAGCCTAAAGTTCATAGTAATGTAGAATTTGCCTAGAGAAACCTGGATACTGAATTTCACTTCTTTACATACCTAAATAGGACATAAATCTTTTGCCCTCTCTGACTCCCCCCCCCCCCCCGTAATTCCGAACCTAGTGCACCAATCAAAACCAAACATGCCCATAGTAAGTTACATTCCGAATTTCAACCTTCTACCTCATAAAATGTAGAAATTATGAATGGGGCGGACGGACATTATAAAACCAGTAAGTAGCTCCATTCTTCCGCTACTATAATACTGTAGAATGAGCACTTGAGCAATCGTACGTCGACAAAGCGATTTCACGTGCGCATGCCGATGTCAATAATGCTTAAAAGATGAACAGAAAGTAACAATATATTCATTCTTGACAAATTGATTGTTATATGACATGGCATTATTAGGAGCTTTAGCATAAAAGCTACTTATAAGAATGCGCCCTTGGTGTGTACGTTTATCCGTCCGTCCGGCCGTCGCCGTTTGCACGATAACTTGAAAACGGATTAACTTTTTCAAATTCTGTTTTCAGAAATATGACCATCAAATTTTACTTCTTAAAACAGTGAGTGTAAAGAATACCAAGCTCATGGCATGTCGTATAACAATCGCTTTATCAAGAAGGAATACACTGTTACTTTCTATTCATCTTTTAAGCATTACTGACATCGGCGCGCGTACGTGAAATCGTTTTGTCGACGCACGATTGCTCAAGTGCTCATAATCTATATTATTCAGTAGCGAAAGAATGGAGCTACTTATTGGTTTTATAATGTCTTAACTGTGTACCCCTTATAATTTATACATTTTTTGAGGTAGAAGGTTGAAATTCGGAATGTAGCTTCCTATGGGCATATCCGTCTGCACTAGTTAGTTTGGTTTTGATCGGTACACTGGGGTCGGAATTATGGGGGTGGGATTCAGAGAGGACAACATATCTATGTGCTATTTAGGTACGTAAAGGCGTGAAATTCAGTATCGAGATTCCTCTAGGCAAGATCTACATTACTATGAAGTTTAGGGCCAGGTGTTCCACTGGGGTCGGATTTGCGGGGGTGGTAGACACATGGGCTTTTAGAACTATGCCAACATATGGCTTGTGATATATCATACGTTCGGAAATGATGAGAAAGGAAAGAAAATACGAGCTTTTTTTTTTACATTTTCTACATATTACGTTAGCGAAAATTAATTTTTGATTAAAAAACTTGGAGAGAGGTAAAAAGTGTAGATATAGGGGTAAAAATAGATGACTTCAGGATCTGCTATTTGCCTTACCCTACTCGGGGGGGAGTGGGAGGGAGGTATTAATTTTTTTAATAAATGTATAAACGTATTTCTCCTTCACTGCTAAAGCTCCTCCTTGGAATATTTACAAGATTTTATTATTAATATCTATCGTCCTCCAAATTCTAATTTCAATAATTTCTTAATCTATAGTGAATCTCTTCTTGACTCATTACGTCTTGCTTCTAAAAAAAAAAATGCATTATTTTAGGTAATTTTAGTGCCGAATTTCTTCCCCTTTTACTCAGAAATACTACTGAACTATTGTGTCTATTAAATAACTTTGGTCTTTCACGTACAATATCCTCTCCTGCACATCACGCTATTAGCTGCAATGGGGAAGTTGCATGAAAATTTTAAATTATTGTTTTCAATATCGTATTGTATTCGTTATCAATATCAAGGAATAGTAATTGGTTTGTGAAAAAAATTTATAGTTATTTTTTAAAAAATGTTAAAGTTGACACCACAAGAAAACGGTACGTCATAGCCTCTGAGTAGTATGTCACTTGCCTGCTCCCCACTATCAACGACAATGGTTAAAGCCTTGAGATGGAGCTCACGTACACATAAAATCATTGCGTTTGATGGAAAGTGACGTCAGATATCGTTTTCGTTGGGCGTGGTTTCACGTTTTTAGCGCTAATTTTAATAGGTTTCTTTAATATTTCTAATAAATTTAACAACGATTTCGTAATCAGCATAACACAATCTGTATGAAACAGTGCTTTAATTTGTAAAAAAAATTCCATGCAACTTCCCCATTCCTTTAGTCCTAATTGATCAAATTTTTACTAATATTACGGATATCACCCAAAGCGGAACAATTGACTTATTAATTTCTGATCACCTCCCCTTATTTCTTATCTATCCAATTCGCCTCTTGCAAGCTGCACAGGCGCCACCATCGTGAAGTTTCTCAAACTATTTGTGGCCATGAAACTGGGAGTTAAATGAAAGAAAATGGATGTTCTTATTAAATACGGTTTTTAGTGTGTTAATTTTAATTCACAAGACCCGAAATACTTCTTTCTTTTAATCATTTTGTCCATAGCTGACTTTGCTGACGAAATCTGTTTTCAGGTGGAAATGATTAATATTTTGTTCCTTCTGGACGTCTATAATATGAATTTGAACATTCTACTACGCAGCATATGATACAAGGCATAATTGAGTCAATTCAGCAAATTTATACACAAAATAAAATCGTTCAAATTGAGATAAAGTTGCGAGCGCCCATAGAAGAGAAGCACAATGTGGCCACGGATAATTTACTCACATTCCCGCTAGGTGCGTCGATCGAACTTGCAAGAGGCGAATAAGTAAGAGTTGGCTTAGATTAACATCTAGATTATATACTTTACACAGAATACAAATCTTTGCTTCTTTTCTACAACAAACGGACTGGAACACGTTATTGCTAAACGAAAACAATTCTAACTTTGAAATATTTTTTAATCATTTCATGAGTTGTTATAATAAATATTTTCCTATAATAACCTTTACTCAATCCTCATCTAGTCCAAAAAATCCATGGATCTCAGAAGAATTGCTAAGACTGATTAATAAGAAGCGCAAGATTTATAAACAATATATCAAAAATCCTACAAATATTAAAAGAACTCATCTCAAAGCTATTACAAAACTAGTGAAAAATTCCATTAAAACTGCTAAAAGAAATTATTATACTAAGCTTTTTTCCTTAATAACCATTCCCAAAGAGAAATGGTATTAAATTCAGATGGCTCTATCGCTCCCAAAAAATAGAAGGCTCCCTTCCTGCTTTAATAATGAATGTTCAAGTCCAAATCTTCTCTCTTTTTTGGAAGCGCTTTTTCAATGCTCCCTAGCTGAAAGTAATAATATTAACATATTAACAATGACTCTATTTCATGTTCATGTCCAGAGCCTCCCAATTCTTCGCGCGAATTCTTTTTCCCATCCCCAACAACTCCCAATGAAGTCTTAACAATTATAAACAAATTCTCAAAATCTAAAACTACAGATATTTATGGTCTTCGACAAGATGTGATTATTAGTGCTCTCTATATTTCATATCCTCTATGTGCTCTCTTTAATATGTCTCTCTGTAAAGGAGAATTCCCGAAATTACTTAAGTGCGCAAAAGTCATTCCGGTTTTCAAAATGGAGATACCAATGATTTTAACAACTACAGATCCATTTCTATTCTGCCTTGCTTTTTCAAGATATTTGAAAAGCTATTCTTTATTTTTTTTTTAATTTATTAATTAATTGGATCCAATACGTCCATCCAGGGCCTGTATGGCCAGAGGCCGACGAGTTGGGTCCCTGAATGGACCTGGATTCACGACTGCTGTATGATGGTCGCAGCAGCCGGGGGGGTAAAGATCTGCTATCACGGATGGTCACCCATCCAGTGACGAGCCGTGCCTGATGTAGCTTAACTTCACAGAAGTTGTGTTCAGTGAAAGCCCACCAGGCCACGGCCTCCCCATGATTTCATTTCTCATGCACAGCACGGCTTTCGCCCGGCTACAGCTATGTATGAAATATCCGAATATACAAGGTGATTCAGTCAATTTCTGACCATTTCAGAACTATGATTTATTGACCCATTAATGTTTACAAACTTAGCATTTCACTATGATATTTTAGGCAGTTTGGAGTTTTTATTCCCGTGGAAAAGTCTTGACGATATGCTCAATGTGGCCATCATGAATGTTTTGAACTGCTCGCAGCCGAATGGTGAAGTTGTTCATAACTCTATCCAGGATTTCTGCATCCACAAGGGTGCCGCAGTCGACGATGCTTTGTCGCAGATGGTCTAGGATTCTTGGTACTATAGTGAACACACTGTCTTTAAGGAACCCCAGAGATAAAAATCACATGGGTTTAGGTCAGGACTCGTAGGGAGCCAAAGAAAGCCACCCCCGAATCGATCTGGAAACCTGTTTGAAATGACACGATTTCCAAATTTCTGATTGAGAAAGTCTAGCACTTCATTAGTGGTGTGAGGCCTAGCCCCATCCTGTTGAAACCATTGATGTCGAAGCGGTATACGCCTCCTTCGCAGCTCGGGGATGAAGAAGGTTTTCAAGATGTTAAGGTAAGCCTGTGACGTTACGGTGCCCTCAAAAAAGAACGGACCAATGATGCCTCTTTTGGAAATCGCGCACCAAGCCATAACCTTTCGTGGATGAAGAGGTGACTTATGGATCTCATGAGAGTGCTGGGAACCCCAAAAACGAACGTTGTGTTTATTAACGTCATCTGACACCCACAGGTTGTCCACAGTGTCCTGATTGGCTCCCATTTCTGTTCCAAACTCCATCGCAAATTGTTGTCGCTTCTGTCTCCCAGTGTCTGTTAACTCCTGATAAACATGGATCTTATACGGGAACAGGTGTAAATCCTTTCTCAAAATTCGCCACGTCGTGGTATACGACAGCCCTTCTTCAATGGATAGGCGGCGAACAGATTTTTTGGTAGATGAATCGACCAACCTTGTGCTAACATTTTCGACAACTTCGGCCGTTCGAACACGATCTTCGCTCCCGCCTTTTTTCTTGCCTTTAACACATCCAGTGGCACGAAATTGTTTGACAAAATCCATGATTGCTTGCCTGCCTGGTGCGTCTCGACACTTATACTCCTTCCGAAACTTTCTTTGCACGGTTTACAGGTGATTTTGTCTCGAAATACCATTCGACAACCTTGCATTTCTGCTCTGTTGATAAAGCGGGCGCCATTTTTCAACAATACGATTTTCATGCAGCGTCGTTGCAACAATACAAACTCCAACTATTTAGAAATTCGATATGGCGCTCATATTCTTTCAACTGTTTATCCCTAATGCACGTCTTTCGAGTGAAATGGTCAGAAATTGACTGAATCACCCTGTATTAATATTCAGATGGCTCAAAAATAATTGTATTAACTTTGTATCTTGATTTAAAAAAAGCATATGATATGTTCCCCATACTTTATTATTAAATAAATTAAATTCATTGTATGGCATTAGAGGGCTACCATTAAATTGGATAGCTTCCTTTCTTTTAGATAGACAATACTCTCTTAATGTCAATTCAAAATTTTCTCCAAATTTAATTAATAATCAGGCTGTACCCCAAGGTTCTATTCTGTCGCCGCTACTGCTCTCTTTCTTTATTAATGACCTCTCTTATAT
The DNA here is from genome assembly GCA_023313115.1 of Rhysida immarginata. Classification (NCBI taxonomy): domain Eukaryota; kingdom Metazoa; phylum Arthropoda; class Chilopoda; order Scolopendromorpha; family Scolopendridae; genus Rhysida; species Rhysida immarginata. The sequence goes on from JAHWFO010104987.1 coordinate 340,907, forward strand.
TACTGACAATGCACAATGCGTATTATTTGCAGATGACACCACATTCTTAGCCTCAGCTTATTCAGAAGAACAACTTAAAAACATAGCAAACTCTTTATTACATAGCAAACATAAAATTTTTCACTGGTCATTACTAAATCAGCTTCCACTAAACCTAAACAAATCATATTATATGATCTTTCATGTCCTCCAGGTCTTTTGGGCACCTTGATATTCATAATAAATATTCTTTTTACAATAAACCTTTGTATTTACTGTGCTATCAAAATGTAAATAAATGTAGATGTAAATGTACAATAAATGTAAATAAATAGTAACAAGATGTAATAACACGAATAAAATAGAGACGATGGTACGTTTTCTGCATTTTACAAGAAAATTCTCGTAAATTTTGGATACCCTCGTAATTCGACGTCAAGTTGCTCCACCAGCACATACTGGATGATCAAAAATGTCGCGTATTTTTTTTTCTCTAAAATCGTGACTGGGGAAAAAATAAACCCATGTACATTCAATAGAACAGTTCAACTTTTCCACATAATCTCCAAGCCGATTGAGGACAAGTTTTTCCACGCCCTGTCGATGAAAGTGGTCCGGTTGAGTGTGGAACCAGTTGCGAACTGCCGATTTCACCTCGTCGTCGTCACGGAAATGTTGACCGGCCAGTGACTTCTTCAACGGTCCGAAGATATGGTAGTCACTGGGAGGATGAAACACTGTTTCCCAGTTCCATCGCTGCAACAGGTCAGTGACCCGTTTCGCTGTGTGGAGACATGCGTTGTGTGTCCGGAATTTATGGAATTGGAATTTAGAACGAGTTGTCAGCTAAATAATATTTTAAATAATTTGTTCTACTCTGATTTAAGAACGACTTAAAAGTTGGACAAGTCACCTTTTGCAGAAAGGTTTATTATTTCACGTCCGTTAAGAACAATGAAAGAAGTATCAGATTGAAAAGGAGACAGAAATCAAAGATGGATTTTAGCAACGAATTTGGACGTTGGACCTTCTTGAAGGACAACGACGAGCGAAGTAAATAACTCTTAAGGTGTCAACCTAAATGACTGACAAGGAAGATATAAAAATTGGATCTCAGATGACCAAAAAGAAATATTATGATTGGTTAAAAATTAAAAATTGTTGTCGAGGCACCTGAGAGAAGGTTAGGTTCAGTAGTAGTGATTATGATCTGACAACGGCAAGAAATTCGAGCACTGCTCAAAGCGGGCTGGAAACGAGGTATTACTTACACCTGGCTTCAGTAGTAAGTAATGCCCTGATTCCTGTCCGTTTCTGATTGGTTGAACGAGTTTTATTCTTTTACACATGCGCCAGTTTCCTTTTTCTTTCGTGCCGAGCACTATAATGTCGTTTCAACTTGATTTATGTGCAGCATTAAGTTCATCTTTGTTAGTGGATTTTTTGTTGTTTACCAACTTTCAACTTCCACCAAACAGTCTCCATGGGGTTTAGGTCCGGACTGTTGGTTGTCCATGACATTGTAGGGGTATTGTAAATGGGACTTAACCTTCTTGGATCGATGTGAAGTCGTTATTGTCGTCCTGGAATGTAAAGTCGTTATTATCGCCAAATTGATCTTCAATTGTGGGTATTAAGAAGGAGTCGATGATGTCCATGTAGACATCTGCATTTATTGTTGTCTTGACAATGCAAATTTCACCAAGCCCGCCCCAACCCATACAACCCCACACCATAAGTGATTGAGGGAATTTGCTTTTCGATAACAAACATTGCTTTTTAAATTTTTCATCCATCCTTCGCCACACAAATTGTCCAAAGTCATCCCCCCTCCCCCCCAAGCAAATACGAGAATCACCGGAAAAGATTATTTTCTTCCACTCATTCAATATCCACATTCTGTAATCTCTTGCTCATTGCAACCGACGTTTCCTTTCAACTTGGTGAGCAGTGGTTTCACTTTGGCTTTCCTGTAATTGTATCCCATTTCGTGTAGACGATTGCGCACTGTTCTGTTGCAGACATCAACACGGTGTTTTTCCAGGCTTTGTTCATTTGTCTACAATTTTTACCTCTCCCCAATTTTTTTAATCAAAAATTAATTTTCTCGAACGTAATATGTAGAAAATGTAAAAAAGCTCGTATATCCGACCCCAATAAAACACCTGGGCCTAAACTTCTTAGTAATGTAGATATTGCCTAGAGGAATCTGGATACTGAATTTCACGCCTTTACATACCTAAATAGCACACAGATATGTTGTCCTCTCTGAATCCCACCCTCATAATTCCGACCCCAGTGTATCGATCAAAACCAAACTAACTAGTGCAGACGGATATGCCCATAGGAAG
>JAHWFO010104987.1:348236-381535 GCA_023313115.1 Rhysida immarginata
GAACGATTGGAAGGTTTACTTAGAGCACATAGCCCATTCCAAATTAAGCACGTGTAGGCTCATTAGTTTCAGAGATAAGTGCTCGAAATAGGACTTAGAGAAACTTTCTCTGCTCCTAGCCAATGCTACGCAACAAGGGCAAAAATACGAGGGTCGTCCGAATCAGGAGAAAATGTGCCCACAGACTGGCAGCAGCCAGCTACGTATGCTTGCGTCGTTCCCGCATTAATCAAACGGTCAAAATTTCGAGTCACAGATTAGGTCACTTTTTTTTTTATAATTATAGCACAAGTTTAATAAGAAATCTTAAGGGAAAAATAATAGTTTCATATGAGGGTTGTTCCAAAATTAAGTTTCATAATTTTTTTCCATGAAAACTTTATTGCCAAAAAATACACCATGAACTATACACCTTGCTCTATTTTTTGACATAGTTGCCCCAACATTGACACATTTGTTGTAGCGTGCAATCAGTTTGAAGAAAGAATAGCAGCAGGGAGGCGTGCCCGAGGCTATCTGATCTTGTGTGAGCCTTACTGCATGTGGTTTTGCGTTGTCGTCCAAGAGCACAACACCTTCACTCAAGAGCCCTGGTCTCTTTCATTGAATGGCGGATCTGAGTTTGGTGAGGGTGTCCAAGTAGCCTGGCACATCGTTAGTCCTTTGATGGAAGAAATTGATGAGAATCTCACCTTTAGCATCCCAGAACCCTGTTGCCATAATCTTTCCTGCAGAGGGTGACACTTTGGATTTTTTCCTCACTGGTGAACTGGGATGCGACCACGTTGTCAATACAAGTCTGTCTGCCATCATGATTTGTACTCTAATAGCCACAGGCATGCCTGTCTGCTGCTACTCTTTCTTCAAATTGATTGCACACTGGGACAAATGTCTTAATGTCGGTGGCGACTATGTCGAAAAATAGTGCAAGGTGTATAGTTCACAATGCCATGCTGTTTTTTGTTGGGTTTTTTTTGGTAATAAAGTTTCAGTGTGGAAAAAAAAAATGACGAAACTTACTTTCGGAACAACCCACATTATCCTTTGTTTCTTAGGATTCGTATTAGAGTTATGCTGTAGATTAAATAGCAAAATTACTTGGTAATGAGAAGTTCATCTTGAAAGGGACTGGCATCAATAGTGACAGGAATGCTTGTTAGATGTTGCAATCCAATCTGTAAAAAACAAAAATAGATAATCAAGTTTATAATATGGAAAATATTGAATTATGTGCCTTGCATTTGAGCCAGAGACCTTTTATAAATAACACAAATCCTCCATTGTGCATAGGTTAAAGCATGGTTCCTTGTTCACAATAAAAACTATATTTACTATCATATGAGGAATAATAAATTTTTTCAAACATATCTTTGAATATTAATAATCAAGTAAAAATATTAACATCCTCAGATTCATTTACAATTATACGATTAGCAGTGTGTTGGTAAATCTTGAACAACCAGGTCTCTTGTAGGGCCCTTTTTTAAATATTACATAACATTATAGACACAGTGACCAGTTTAATAAGGCTGCCTGACAGTTTTAAACAAATTAGCAATGGCATCACTTGTCAGATTTGAATGTGTGATGATTGTAAGAGCTGAGAGCCATAGAGCGTGTATCAGCAAAACCCTTACATTTGTGAAATGTTCAAGAGCAGCTGTTGTTAAGTTGTTTAAACACGCAACTTGTGATCATCATCAAATAGCGAATTTTCGAGTAGTACTGAGCGTTTAGGATTGTAAAAGACAACAGTGCAGCAAATAAGAGCACATCTAAGAACAACAAATTAGTTTGAGCAGCAACAGTGCAATTCATGGTCTCTGGTTTGAGTCCAGGTTACATACTAGTTCCTCCTTTTTTGTCTAATTTTAAATAATTTAATAGGAATGAAGCAGCTTCTTAAATAGGATAGGTCAGGGGCAGTAACAGATTAGCCTCTGCTCAGGTCAGAGACAAATTTATTTAGGCCTTAATTTTTTGTTTGATTAGAAATTCTGTATTCACAAGGCTTCCCAAACAAAGCTGCAAATACTGAAAATTTGGATATAAGGAGTTTCAAATGAATATCGGGGTTTTGAGGCTTCATAGTATTTATTACATTTAACTTGCAAATAATACATCAAATGAAAGAGCAACTCAAACATTTTTATTGGTACACCTGTGCACATGATCATGCTATTTCCTGTCTTCCACTAGAAAGCAACTGTAACTGGTGTTTCTATCTTGATGCACTAGAACTATGGCTCTTTCCTCAATTGGAAGAAGGTGAACCAGAGAACTTTATTTGGCAACAAGATGGTGCACCGCCTCACGTGGCATAACTCAACAGTATGCGATTGGTTAAACGTCATTGTCCCAAGTACTAGAACGGCTGCAAGGGGCCAAATGACAGCTTGTTTCGCATGGCCTCCACGATCACCCGATCTGACACTGTGTGATTTTACCTTTGGGGTTCATAAAGGATAATGTGCATGTGCCTCCGCTATCAGCTAACCTACCCGACTTAAATCAAGATTGAAGCAATTGTTACAACAGTTACTCCAGACACACAGATCAAGGTTTGGGAAGAACTCTCCTATTGACTAGATGTGTGTCATGTGACAAACAGTGTTCACATTCAAAACTTGTAGGAAAAACTGAGTTGCTCTTTCATTTGATCTATTATTTATAATTAAGTTAAATGTAATAAATACTACAAAGCCTCAAAACCCTGACATTCATTTTGAAACACCCTGTATATGGCCAGGTATGCATGGTACATTCAACGTAAAATTTTAAAATTTTATGTGGATTCAATATCCAGAACAAAAAAATTCCCTTCATGAATATAGAGGGATAACTGTATCTTGTATAAATTCATCACCAGACCCACTTGAAATTACAGGACCAAGACAATTGTATTTTTGGTCTCTTTCATCGTCACTTGCCAGGGGTGCCAAACTCAAACTTATGTCTGGGCCATATAACCTAGGACTGTATATTTGATCGAGACAAGAAAATTTCCATATAGGTTTGCAGGCCTGTATATTTCTTGAAATTGATATCGTCATATAATAGAAACTTTGTTTTGCTGCAGGCCATTTGGAATGATACTGCAAGCTTTATACCACATGTTTTACAGCCCTGGATTAGGTATACTGTTGACTGTTCTTGTTTCTAGCACTGAAGAAAGTAAGAGGACAGTATAAAAACAAATTCTGATGTCTCAAAATTCTGAAATCATAAGGACTTTATCCTTAAATAAAGACATAGATTCGGTCAAAGTTATATTAACACATAATGAGAGAAACTATTTTCAAAATCAACACTATATGTACAAGGTGATTTGCGAGATGGTCTCAATCCATTTACTATTGTGTTCAACACACAAAACAGCAAGCAAAGTACCATTTATTTTAAGAATTTCAACTGAACTTGCAGAAGAAATTATTATTGACACTAGTTCAATACATGTATTACAGGACACAGACCCAGCCGATACTTCCACTTGGGTAAGGATGGTAGATCATTCCACTGATAAACATTCCTGATTCTGGATTCCAGAAAAACTAATCAACTATCTTCTATGTAAACAACCACCCTAAGGTGGCTGCATGAGTACTATATTGCAGAAGGCAGGTCTGCATGGAGGGCCATTCATCTACTATGAATGATGTGGGTATTTCCAATTTCAATTAATGTTGTAAGTTAATAAAATCTTGTAAACATTCCAAGGAAGAATTTATTAAATTTAGTATGAGCAATTGGGCATTGCCAAAGCAATTGCCACGTGCTCCATTCAACAATATTTAAAAGAAAACAAAGTAACAGTGTATTCATTCTTGACAAATCTAATGTTAAATGGCATCTCATTATCTAGATATTCTTTATGGTCACTGTTTTAGCACGTGGAATCCTCTTGAAGGAGTCCCACGAAAAACCCTGAAAAGTTGATACAGCTGAGATAAGACCTTGATGGTCATTATTTCTGAAAATAATTTGAAAAAGTTAATCCATTTTCAAGTAATCATGCAAATGGCAGTTGGCCAGCTGCCATAAATGTATACACCAAGCTTGCATTCTTTTAAGTAGCTTTTTTGCTAAAGCTCCTAATAAACAACGAAAATGGCAAATAATGTCAAGAAAGGAGAAATGCACGTGCAAGGTTTTTATAAAATTATATGTGAACAAGTGGTTCTGTGTCCTCTTTCTTAAACTAACAATGCCTAACAATTGACAATTGGATACACAGTTCATCTTTCAGTATTGGTAAGTGTCACATGCATAAACATGTCTGCTGGCAGAGGGAAGCGATTGGTGAACAAGTGCATGGCACGTACAATTGAAATCTATGTCAGGTTTTGATGTTTAAAAAAAAACTTGATACATTGACATAATCCGCCAATGATTCTAGATTACTAATAAACAGTATGAACTTAAATAAAAAAATAATTCAAATTGCTATACATAGTTTTAAACATCAAAACCAGACTTCGATGCTTGATCGTATGTGCCATACACCTTTTCACCAGTCACCCCCCCCCATGCATGCCAATAGTATCCTAGATATTAGATCACTTCATACATGTTCAATATAGTCCTTATGATTCCAGATGATTTCATGAGGCACCAAATATAAGAAAAAGGATAATGCTTACGTAAGCGTTGATTGAAGTAAGTTTTTTCCATTACAGTAGAAATACGATAATTGGAGTAGCATTCAAGATAATGTTCTTATAGTAAATTGATAAAATTCCGAAGAAATTAATGTTGTTAAACTTCATAATTCTGAAGATTTGTTTGAAACCTGAAATTATACTTCAATTAGAAAAACATAAAACAAAAAAGGTTTCAATAAATAAGACAAAAATTCAATAAAAATTAAAATAAATATTCTTTACAATAAACTCCATATATTACAGTTTTCTTCTAAGTTTACCCATCATGGCTTTTATGGCAGGACGTAGCAATGAAAGCAGAGATAGGGATCATGAAAAACAATACGGTAATTCTAAAAGGCAGTCCTTTTAGCTTGGATTATCAATAACATCACCTAAGTGGTGTGGTTGTAAATTTTTAACATGGCATGCCAAAAACTTGGAGGTTCCCAAGTACTACCTTGTTTTGAGGAACTTAATATTGTAAATACTGAATCTGTTTATGAACCACAATGGTGAAGAAAAAAAATTAAGGAGGGAAAAACTGGCTTTATAATATTTGAAAACTTTTAACAAAGCTCCCAGGCAGTTGCTTTTCTCTAAGCAGGTTGGTAAGATACCAATGGGTCGACCTAGAACTAGGCTACATAGAGTTGTTTTGGCATTAAAATTGATGAAATGCAGTAGATTACAATCACTGGAGATCCTCCATAGGACTATTGCCCCCACTACACAAATACCGTAAGTGGGTTTGAAAAGTAAGCAAGGCTTGTGTGAGCTAGTACCAATACAAGCAATTCTAGTGGAACAGAAGATCCATCCACTTGTTGTTTCCAACTATTGTGTTGCATTTCAAGACACGTATGCATGTATAACTGTATTGCTTTTCAAAATTCTTCTCTTTGCATCCTTTTCTTCATCTTGTCTTCTACTTCTCAAGAACCTGAAACGAGACTGAACACTAAGAAATCATTAGTCATTAAGAATTATCAATGAAGTGTCTTTAGAGCATTTCGGAACATTAAATATCGTCATACTCTTCTTCAAATATCATAGAACCTGAAATGATACTGAAAAAATAAAAGCGATTAATAACGACAGTCTCAAAATATTCAACCTTAAAGCTATACATTAAAGACTATTACTAGAGATATTATAACAATTCATCCCCCCCCCCCCCCAGCTTAAAAAAATCAAGTAGAAGGGTCTATAGATTTAGATAATGTTTTCTAATAATTTTAGCAGTGCTTGCATAACCTGAAACGAAACAAAAAGAACTGAGATGGTTTAGAAAGATAAATTTGAGCTTAGTATCTAATTACTAAGTCTAACTTAAGATAACTAATTAGAATAATAAAATAAATTTTTGCTGTATTATAAATTCTAATATAGAATCAACTTAAAACTAGTCACAGGGTTATAAATACAGTTTCAACACAATTTATAAATAGATATCAACAGAACATAACCCCCCATCCCTCGCTTCTTCTTAAAAGCTGAAAAAAAAAGTTTTAATTAATACAAACATATATCGGTACGGTCTCTTAATAACTACTAATCACAAGCTGATATTCTACAAGTATTTCGGTTTGATATTGCTAGTTTCATAAAGTATTGTTAAGTTGTTCGGTAGATGATAATACACAAACCCATACCCCCGTCCCCAACATCTTCTTAGAAAAAGCTGAAAATGTGAAATACAAAGCAAAATATACAAGTGAACAAAATAAGAGCAAAATACAAGTGAACAAAATATATACTAATGACTACATTACATACTAAGGTACACAACCAAATCTCACTCCTCTAAATCGAGGAGGTGGTGTGAGATGTAGTTGTTTACTACTTAAAACCATAAGTTTATATACAAAAAACAATAACATTCCTATAGCTACCCACTGTGTAGTGTCTATGTGAGATCAACCCTGACCCTTGTGCTCCAACCATGGCCACGAAATAAGATTAGTGCAAAATGAAATAATTAAACTTAACTTATAGCTAACTTACAACTAACTTACTGCTAAGCTTACCTACTTATTTTGGGGGCAAGGAGGAAATAATGGGGCAGGGGAACGCGCCTAACGTACGATCGTATTTTACGCGCCTAACACGAACCTAACATCTTACGATCGTAATTTAGCCCTAAATCACGCGATTAATGACATGACAAGCGCGATTGATGACATCTGGACCACAAAAACCTGAAAAGCACAAAAAAATCTGGAACCACAAAACCTGAAAAGCACAGCTGAAAAAAGTAAAGAAAATGTCGATTAGCTGGCCATGGCGGAACTGATACCTAGAAAAGGCAGGCAGAGCTCGTATTGGCAAATGGTGACACTTAAAATGGTCTCCCACATGCACAGGCAATACCTAAAGACTTTTCATAATATATGTGCATAGGCATGTCTTCATCCCATCCCATCATCGATGATACTTTCAAACTGCACAAGAACTGTAGGTTTTAAGTTTCTTATGCAGGAACCTTTTCATTTCACTCAGGAAAGATCATCATAAAAGCAAAGCTGCACAATCTTGTCAGCTTGCTGATTTAGCTCTGCTCTTTCCAAGGGTCAACCACCTAAAATAGAGATGCAGGTGGCTTGTGTGGATATAACCTATTGTGTGACTTAATGTGATTATGGGGCATGTGATGTACATGATTGTGTCAAATGCTTATCAAAAATAAGTGCAGTATAAAAAAGTATAAAAACCTGCTTTTTTTTTTTTTTTTTTAATAATAAATACTCTATGCGAAGATATCCTCTTCTTGTTGCTAATGGTGCTGTTGCTCCAACGCTGGCAGCTACCTAAGAGAAATACACTGGAGCCACTAAAAACAGTAAAATCTCATGACAAACACCGTACCCTTACACTAAATCTTCCGTATCTCACTATACTGTATTATCACCAATCCATCTATTTAGGTAATGATAATGGTAAAGATAAAATGAAAGATGATGAAAACGATGAGCTATTGTTGTGTCTTGTTTGTTTGTTTTCTTATAATTTTCGTAGTTTCCATTGTTGCGTTCATGTAGATGTTAAGTTTTTGTTGCTTGTTGAATTGTTATAAATTTGTTTAAATTACTGACCATGTTTCTGATATTTCAATGTTTGGTTTTGCTAAATTGTTTTTTGATTTTTATAAACAGTTTCTAACAGTTGTGTATAATTTAGTCTAATTGCTCATTCATGCTCACTTATTCCTGTGCTTAGCATTCTTTTGTTTGTCTTTTTGTTTGTTAGTAGACTTCATTACAGTTTTAGCATGGGATTTCATAAACTACATTATTATTTACCCAAAATTTTTTATTTTTTTGATATGACGTCTTAATTGTGGATTGTTTAATTCTTCATTTTGTTGTTGTTCTTCATCTATTTATAGTATTCTATTCCTAAACTGATCTTAAGATTTGATGAATTGCCTAAGAACTAGTTGAAATGAGATTTTACTGTTTAAGCAATACAACAAATACAATTGGCATTCAGAGCAAACAACAGCATGGTTAAGAAAAGCGGCCATTCGTTCGCCAATAAAGACACCATCAATGAGAATTTCAGCTTTCATTTCTACTTAATCAATTGAACGAGCTCTAGTTATATTTACAGCTAAAAATAATTTATATGATAATTAGTGCTAAAATATCAAATAATTTATCTTTATCCACATAGTGGTGATAAGCTTAGAAAAAGCTTTTGTTATTGCACTAACTATTCAGTAATTAAGTGGCTCCAGTATAAAAATAATGCATTGTCGGTTGGTTGCTGAAACCAGTTGACAGCAACAAACTAGACATATCTTTGTCCCCGTGCAGTCCAGTTGGTTGTCAAAGAATAGGAAGTCAAGAGCAACTCACTCGGTGACCAAGAAGATGGGCAGTCATGGGATTATTTGTGAAAGGACTCGATCGAATATTAGTTTGCATTGTGATTGTACAGATATAAAACTGAACTAAGCCAAGTTCGCATACTTTGAGTTCAAACTATCACAATACTGCACTATAAGTGATAAAATTCAACAAAGCATTTAGTGTGTTCACATTGGTAGCAAACAGTCAGCAAAATACTGACTTTTCCTTGCTTTATAGCCCAATTGGACTGCAGTCTTGAATTCCCATTTCCTGGTCACTGGCAACCAATTGACGGTGCATAAGAATCCTAAAAGAAAATAATTCATTAAGGTGAGACAATGCAATTCATGCTCATTAAGAGAACAGAGAACAGACAATGTGTACAAATGCTCTGTAAGAGTACAAATATTTCATTAAACTACCTTGGAAAACCAATTTTGTTCACAAAGGGAGGCAAAATGCCTGTGGTTAATTACATCCAAGGTTTTATCAGTAGGACTACTGCATACATGTATGCTGATTATGACCAGTACAAAGGCACCTTATAAAGGTTATGCAGATTGGGGACCAAACAGTCTGACAAGTATGCCAAAAATATACTTGCACGAGGGTGCTTTGCATCTAGCAGCAGACCTGATCATCAAAGTAATGTTAATGAATTTTTATCTAAAAATCAAAATTTTAAACTGTAAATCGAGCATTCCTATGACTTTGGTATAATTATGCAATTTTTTTTTATTTAATTATTTAATCCAAGTTACATCGATGCGCCAAGCTCAGTGGCTGAAAGCGCTAGGACTCTGGTTTCAGTGGATCTAGAGATCCTCAAGTCACGGGTTGAATCCTGCTCTGCGTGAATGTTTGCATTTCTCCTTCACTAACCATGCATAAGACAATGGTAAACCACTGCATTATTATTCCATTATTAATGTACACTACTGTTTAACACAATCTTTACTTTTAACACAAAATATTTCTCGCACGTTTATTGTTCTCTCGTAAGCACTGTAAAACTTAGAAATATAAAAACACATATACACAGAACATACACACTTCAAAAAAGTAGAAAAAGCCATAGGAAATTAGGTTATGCTGTATTGCATTGTCTCAATTGTAGTGCAGACAAACACTCCAGAATCTTCCCTTTTGACCTAAGACCTAGCACGTAATCCTTAAAACTAAACCAAATATTGATGAAGTTGATACAGGGTCTATGATACATAACTAGGTATACACAGAATAATTTGTAATGGTTTAGCCTTTTATTCCTGGCTTCATCTTTGATAAAGTCAGGAACAGAAGCTAAAACTGATGACAATTACATCGTCCATTCCCAGTTTGTATCGTAAAGCCTCTATGAGCTTCATTGATCCAAAAACACCTAAAACTCTGAAACTAATCGAGCCTTGTAAATTATTTATCTAAGGTGACTAGATAATTTAGAAATTTTATTTAGTTTGGGGGCTAGACCAACTCTATAGGGACCAATAGCAGCATTTAAGTCTGTGACGATGAATCTATGACACATTGTTATATTTACGCCTGCGAGCAGTTTTATTATTATTGTATTATGTTAAAGTAATAATGGAAGGCACCTCTATCAGTAGATCATCCTCCCTGTTCCCAGCATACTGCACCTAAAATAAACTTTTCTCGAGTAAATATCTCGACACACGATATTAGCTGAAAAATACTTTTGACATGCTGGGCCTTTGCAGATTTAAATTTTAGTTTTAGAAAATCTGATAAATGAACTGAATATTACAGCAATTCATTCTAAATGCTCTGGGTCCTCTGAGTGCATCATGGAAGATTATGTATTTTTAAAATTTATAAAAATGTTTTACCCCAAAAGTTTAAAATTAAAATAGTTTTAAATGTTATTAATAATGTTATTTAAACAGAAGATTGTCTTATTCTAGTCACTTTCCTATACTCCATGAAACCCTTTCGCAACATAATTAAATTTCTCAGCCATTCCTGATTTGATGAAATGGCAGGTCAACAGCAAATTAAGATTGCACTTAGTAAAATTTGTAGATGTAAGAATAAAGAAGTGGAAAAATGCTGGCCCAGGATGAGCCTTGAAAAACACCAGCGTTATCATCACAATAGAGTATACGCTCCAAATTGTCCGCATCTAGGAGCATAACTGGAAGCCTTTGTAAAGGCTGTCATGTAATCTGCTTCAGGTGGATAAATGTAATGAAATTTTGGATGGATATATCCATTTTAGCCAACTCAGTGGCTGAGAGCATTTGGGCATTGGCTTGGTAGCCGACTCACGCATTCAAGTCTCATTACAGCATGGATGTTTGCATTTGTAATATACTAATCATGCATTAATAACTACTGCAATAGTAATTTCTTATTAGCCAGTCATGCAATGCACTGGTGAAGAACTTCCGAAATGGAGAAAGCACAATATCAGCATTACGCAACGAAAAGGGTTAAGCTGCCAAGTTTAATTTAAATTTTACATTTATCTTAATTTAAGGCATTTATTATCAGTTTAAGTATAAAAGTCATTTTCATGTTGAAATATTGGCCCAAAGCCTTTATTACACCGAGCTGCATTTAAACGGAAGGCAGTACCCCAGTCTAAATGGCGCAAAAGCAATCTGGAAATGATCAAAAGTAATAACTGTAATAGTTATTGTTTAAAGCGAATACATTGCCCAGATGTATAGATGCAGCTTTGTAAGAGTTTAAGTTTAAAATGCCCCTGTGAATTCTTTTAGAATTTGATACACAACTCTATGCATGAGAAGAAGTCAACATGTGAGGAATTTTGCATATTAGGATTAAAAGTGAATGATAATGATGTAACAGGGTTATGACCCATCCAAGTAATGACCCAATAGGGTGTTCCTCACTTTTCAGAGGCAAAATTGACTGGCTAATGTGCTCAATGAGCACTTGGTCTGCCAACTTCATTGAAATGCAACAAGGCCATATGTTGACGGTTTCTTCATCTGCTGCTGCTGCCGTGGCTTGTAAACTGCATTTCAATTTTCTGTCAATGCACTTGGTGCCATGAATTTGGCATTTATCTTCATTTCCTTGTTCTTGGCATTTGTTCGACGTAACACAAACTGAATAAAAATTTTTATTTTTTAATACATTTTATATCTTTTCATAATTTTATTTTATTCAATAGTTTGAAGAACGTTCAAAGTAGATAAGCACTTCTTCAACAACTACATAGAACAGAACAGGATCAATACCCATTCTAATCCAATCCAATGCATTGACTCCCTCAACTAAGTTAGGTTAGGTTAGGTTAGGTTAGGTTAGAAAAATTATTTTTTATAAAATTATTTAAATTTGCCCACCCATCCCACATGTAGTGTACTGTATAATATCCCTGCAAGTATGTAGATTGTGTTAAAAAATAAAGGACACACAAAGAGACGAAATAAATGACACATCAGACAATTATACGCTGTTCAATGATAAACAAACTGGTTCCCAGATTGGAGGCTAAAAATAATTAATAAACTGGATATTTTGTTACACACACCCAGTTTGTCTTCAATTGAACAGAGTATAAGCGCGAATCTCTGAAGCTAATCACTACTGGATGTGTTTGTCTGCACTAATTCACACTCATACATCAACACAAGTCATACAGTTCATAAGGTGACAAAGGGCTGTCTAAAAACAAGCACTGGGAGTGTTTAACGTAACAAACATTATCAACAGCATTGCAATAAACAGTTGATAGCAAGCCTCTTGAGAATTCAATTAAGGATCGTCACACGTTTAAGCTCGTTTCTACAGTCTCGCATATCAATTCTCCAGCATTATGTAAGAATCTTTCTTAATGCATCTTTGCAGCATAGGAACATTTACCAGGACTCGAACTTAGCAAACATTTTCTGGTTTTACAGATTTTGCTATTGTGTTCAAAATGAACTACTACAACAGTGGAATTCACTGTCGTGTTCCACTATTTGGAAAGTTATGCTGTAGGCATAATGAATGGACTTTGCGACTAGTACTACTGCTGATATGGCATTTCCACGTGCGATAACAGCCAACGAGAAAACCCATGTGAAAAAAGTAAACCAATGGCACAGCTCATGAAGAACAAGAGCTCCATTATGATAGCAAGAGGTCAACTAGTCAACAATGTGTTATGTGTTTATTTCATTGGGGGGAGGGTTTGCTCACAGTGTTCTTAAAACTAACTTAACCTATACTCCCAGCACTGGTACAAAAGGAAGGGTGTGGGTGGTTTGATAGAGAAATGAACCTTATTAATAGCCTTAGATTAATCAGAATTTGAATTCAAATCGCAAGATAACCAAGTTTGGTCCATTACAGATCAGTCAATAAGCCAGATTTTTCTTGGGCACTGAAGACCATACCAGGTCTATGAAAGACTGGGATACCTCCAAATGAGTAAATGCACTTAGTTAACTTAGAAGGTATGAAAGCACATTCTCAGTTTTTATGGAAGTCATATACACAGTCCAGTCACAATGTGATCACCCCCTACTTTCAATAACAGCGGAAAATGGTCATGGTCCAGAAGGTATTTACCAGTATCAGAGGTGGGGGGGGGGGGGGGGATAATAGGAAGGTTGTCAGCGGAAAGCAGAAAACACTGCAATTGCTGGAGTCGTGGCGAAACATAGCGATTTATCTGCCTCCAAAAGGGCATGATCATCAGCTTCCAAACCAAGTGCGACAGTATTTCCGAAACGGCTAGTTTTTTGAACTGTTCGCATGCCACTGTGGTGAAAGTGTACCGTGCATGGCAGAATGGCAATACCCAAAATCAGCGATGTGCCAATGTGGAGCACCACGGGCCAAAGATGACAGAGGTGAACAAATGCTACGGAGATGCAAGTGAACAGACGTGCAACCGTGGCCCAACCAGGGGGTTACCAAATGTGTATCCTCAATGACAGTTCAGTGAACGTTGCTACATATCGGGCTCTGCAGCAGACAGCTCGTTCATGCACCAATGCTGACGGCTGTTCACCGGTAACAAAGACTGACATTTGTATGCCAGTACCATAACTGGACAGCAACAGAGGGGCAAAAAGTAGCCTTTTCCGATGAATCACGGTTTATGCTCCATTGGACAGATGGACGATGTCATGTATGGCCTTCAGCATCAGAAAACAAACACCCTGCAACACGTGCCGCAAGGGTCTAGGCCAGAGGAGGCAGTGTTATGGTCTGGGGAATGTTTTCATGGCATTCCCTGAGTGCACTCATCATTGTGGACGGCACCATGGATCAATGGAAGTATGCATCTGTCCTTTCGGACCATGTCCACCCCTACATGCAGCTTGTTTCCTCAGCACGATGGCATCTTCCAGCAGGATACTGCGACATGCTACACAGCGTGCAGTGTCCATGCGTAGTTTGAAGAGCACAAGGATGCATTTACAGTACTCCCCTGGCCCCCAAACTCCCTGGATTTAAATCCCATAGAGCATCTGTGGGACCACCTTGATGGGATCCTCCATTGTACAACCTACGGCAGCTCACCACAGAACTGGAGTTGGTATGGCTTCGCATTCCTGTCAATACCTTCAAGAACCTTATTGAGTCTCTTCCTGCCTGTCTTGCAGCTGTCTGTGCCACGAAAGGTGGTTACATTAATGTGACTGGACTGTGTACATCTTATGTTGACTAACCAGAGGCAATGCTAGGTGGACTGCTATTTAGCATCAGGACATGCTCAATTAGCTAGCAAGATCAGCAAAGCCAATGTTGTCCATTGAAAATGCCTTAGGGAGAAAACTGAACCAATAAAATAGGCTTCAATACTATTGAAATCCACCTTATTTAGATAAGCTACTCTACCATAAAAATGAGATAAGGGTGTCTTACAAACCCTTCTGAGATAATTTCAGTCTCTATTGCAAATGACTGCACTATGAATTCATAGAGCTCCAAGTGCCTATGTAAGATCAGATTTTGGTTCAACCATAAATATTCTCAATAGAGATAATGGTGCCAATTTCCATACAAAATACAAGTGCAGTAGCACTAAAAGCTGGATGAGAGCTTTGGGCAGATATGAAAGGGTAAAAACCTTGACTTAACCAAAGCCTAGATTAAAAATGGAGCTTGGCAGAGATAATTCAAAAAGTTCATATTTAAGCAGCTATAGGTTCACATCTCTGCAAATTTGATTGCATAAATATTGACAAACATACTTAACAACAAAATTTTTTAATAAATTTTGATATTAAACTTAAAATTAAATTCTAATATTAAATTTAACATCAAACTTTAATATTACAGTCCTAACCATAATTAATAACTCTGCTTTTCTTTTAAAGAATTTAGAAACTAAGCTTTCAAAAGCCATAGCCAGAGAACTGACCTCGAAAAAAGTTCCTACCAACATACTTAAAATAGACTACTCTAAGAGACTAAAGTGCAATCAAATTTGGTGGGAGAGGGATTACTTATCAACCCTTTGAACACCTTATGTCTACTCACAATTTTAGACCCAATATTTACGTGGCTTGCTGATTCTGACGAAGACTCCCGATTCTGATGATCGTGTCCGTGGTTCACAGTTTTCAAGTCTAGCATGGTCCTGGTAAAACATAAAAAGGAGAAATATGAGAATAAAAGACTAAGCTTATATCCATCTATTAACAAATAGGCTTAAAATGAAAAATAAAAGGAAAATTTCATCGCCTCCACTAACTAGACCACCATAGACATTGTTCAGCAAAGCTGTTTCCAATTGTCCTAATTACAGCCTTTACACACACGATCTTTCATGCATGCCAGGCACGCAAAGGTTTGCACGAAGGAAAGAGCATGGGCGCAATCCTGTGCGAGTGCATTTGCTGAATAAAAAGCAAGCAAGTTCTTTCACGAGGGAAAGAATGCATTCTCGCGTGAAAGCAGAGAGCGTGGAGTGCTTGCCAGTTGAAGTTTTTTATTTGGCGTGTGGTTTCACTGTGAACTCGTGAGGTTTCCATGCAAAGACGGCATTTCAAAGAAGAAAAAGTATTACACTGGCAATTGCTGTTGCTGGACTAATTGAAATAACAAGAACTAAAAGAAGGAGAGTTTGGACGAAGGAATATAGATGCAGTTTTAGTCATTTGCCCTTGATACATGAATTACATAAAAATTATCCGGAAGACTTCAAAATTTACTTGTGGATGAATTTTGACATTTTACTCAAAGAAGTGGAATCCAAAATCGACGAACATCCATATTTAAAGGGAAAAAATGTGCTAAACACTAGAAGAGAATCAACTGCACGCTTTACACTTGAGTGTGCGCGTATATTAAGGCTTTTACAGAGAGGACTGAGAGAGAGGATTGCGTGCATGCTTAATCGCAAGCATTCAGCTTACCTTGGATTGCCTTACACACTCGCTCTTTCCTGTGCGAAAGTGTGCACACAGTACTTTCACGCACGAAAGCGCCCTCATGTAAAGGCACCTATTGACTACTAAGTAGTCATATTGGAAGCCCAATGGTAAGGGCAGGCACCTGACTTGCAGGTCATGGTACCATGTTAAACTTATGCTGGAGCTTTACCTCCAGTATCTATACATTAAAGAATAGCTCCTTGACTAAACTATTGATGAAAAACAGGAAAGAAAATTCTATAGCCGGATTCGAACCAGGAACCTTCGGCTTATGCCACCGACGCACTAACCTATTGTACCACTGCATACATGAAAGCATTATGCTCTTTACAGTCCTTTGGGCTTGGTTAAAGCAGTTACCTACACTGCAAACCGAGACGGTCTATCCTAATTACAGTGGCAAAAGGGTTAGCGCGTCAATGGCATGAGCCGAAGGTTCCTGGTTCGAATCAAGGCTGTAGAATTTTTTTTCCTATTTTTCATCAGTAATTTAACATCTGAGGTAAGGTGTATGATTAAAACCTCACAGACCCATCTTGAGCTATTCTTAAATGAATATTATTTACTTGCAGTTTACTTGTGCAATTGTTACTGAAGCATACTGTAAATGGATTTCACAAGCAGTAATTAATACGTTTAGTAAGGATTTCTTCTGAAGGAAGTGCGTGATCACAGGATTTTCCCCCTGAAAAAATCCTCATCGTCCATGTCCTTGGGCATTGGAGGCAATCACGCAACTACTGAGCCATCGAGGCCAATAAGGAAAAGTGTAGTCATCTGCTAGACAGAGGGCAGATGGCACTACTGAAAAAATATTCACGCTTTTAACAATGGAGCTTCTTATCCTGTATTTCTTCATCCATGATGTTGGTTTAGCATGATGACCATGGAGATTAACAAAACTAATAATCCCCTTCTATAACAATGGCTTCAAACAATGTTGCAGATAAAATCCATTGTTAATTACTACTTCAAACCCGCTTATCCATTAGGGTCGCAGGGGCAGCAGCCCTATGGAGGATCTCCAGCGATCGCGATCTTCCGCCATCAGGTGCATGTCCTCCCTGGTAATACCCAATCGACTCGAACCCAGATTCCCCTGGGTTCTAGGCCGACCCCTTGGTCTCTTACCCACCGGCTTGAAAAAAAGCAATTGCCTAGGAAGACCAGTTTGCGGCATCCATATCACGTGGCCATACCAGCGCAACTGAAATCTCTCAATGCGGAGAAGTAGCGGCTCAACCCCTAAAGATTCCCTTATTGTGCTGCTGTACACTCTATCTAGTAGGGTAACACCTGCCACACCTCTTAGGAATCTCATTTCGGCTGCTTGTGCCCGCGATCGCACTCTTTCGGTCATTACCCAAGCCTCATAACCATAGGTGAGAATGGGGACAAAGATAGATTTGAAGACGGAGAGCTTGGTTTTGTTACCCAGCTCTCGTTTCGTTACCACGGATCGCCACGGTTCAAGTCTGACACAGCTTGCTGCACCGATCCGAGCATCCAATTCTTTCTCCTGCCGTCCATCACTCATGAATGCAATCCCGAGATACTTGAATTTCTCCACCTGTCTCAATGAGGCTCCCCTAACATGGAGAGCACACTGAACAGGCTGTCTTGAAAGGACCAGAAGCTCAGTGTTAATTACTATTACTAAAAAAAAATTTTTTTTTGTTTGCAAAAAACGCATTGTTGCATGAGAATTTTGAATACCATTGTTGTACCCGTTGGTTTTCCTCATAACAATGCTCATAACTTGCTGATTATTGGCGAAAAAATGAATGATTATGCTTATATAACTATCCAAACGGGATGGCCTATTTGCCACTAGTAGACTATTAAAAAGATAGCCAGTACTGTTTAAAAAATGATACACATCAGATTTTATAGCAATTTTCAAGAGTATTTTATAACCGAATTAAGAAAATTTTTATAAACCATAAAACAATATGAAAAATTAAAGGAAAAAAAATTAAACATGACCTGGATTCAAACCAGGGACCACGAGTATCATAGGCTCATTACTCTACCAATTGGACCACTAGACACTGGTATAAAAAGGCTGCCTTCAATTATCTTAAAGTCTATTAAAAAGTCAAAGTGGAAGCCCAATGAGAAGGCAGAGATCAATTGATTTGAGCAGTCATCAATTGTGGGTCGAACATAATGCAATTAAGGGAAACAAGTGAATTTAAAAATATCTTTTGCGCTACTCTCGTGTCTGACATATGCTTTATTTTTTAATAAGTATTTTTAAGAATTACCTTTAGTATGTTAAGTAATTAACTATTTTAAATTTTCTAGGTTTCCAAACAGGACCAGCACAAAATGGATGGTTTACAGCCAGAAAAAGGGCGCCAAAAGACGTTTTTGCATAAAGGCGTTTGGCAGCCTAACAGCGATAGTTTCCATTACGCTGCACTACAATTCAATAATCTCAGATACTAATCTGGAATTCTTAATGAACCCAAATTGTCACAAAGGAGACTAAAATCGTTTAAATTAATAAAAATTTTATATACCTGCTGGCCCAATCTTTGGAACCGATTGCTTGAGCTTGAACCATCATCATTTCCAGAACCTTCCTTCAGCGTCGGTCGCTAGCTGCAATCGAAGAAAATTTTCATTAAAAACGATCACTGAGCAGCAGATCGTTTGGTATACAAGTGAATTTGGTAACCGAGATCAAATTGTGTAAATAAAATTGGTATACAAGTGAATTTGTTGTTAAGGAAGTATTTTCTTTTAACCCAAATTCCCGCCCACATTTCAGTTTCCCGCCAACCAGCAATGGCGCCATTTCGCCTGCGTTAGGGAGTTACTACGCGGGAACAAAATGAACGAAGTTGCTTGGAAGTGCAAAACGCCGTAAAAACTAAAAATTAGCATAAACCACCATAAAAATACATGAATCTTGAAGCTCTTAAGTTTCTTTTACGATTTAGCTAAGAGCCACTCCGATTCGATCAGTTCCAAAGGATATTTAATGAATTGATCAAAATACATCACCCACAACTTGTATAAATGGTGGCTTAAGCCTAACCAAATATGACAACCTCTTCAATTATTAAATAAAACATAAAAAAACCATAAAAAGTTAGGCAATATCATTTCAAAACGTCCTTACCTTCTGAAAGGACTCGAAATAGCCATCAAACGAGCACGGATGCTCCGATCATTTGTAAATTTGTAACGGATTGTACCCTTTTGATGGTTCAGCAAAAATTGGGCGTGAGTTACCTTTGCGGGTCTCAAAGGCAACTGAGGATCAACGGAGAAGAAGGTGGTCACGTGACGTAACGTTTGCGCCACCTGCAATTATTAAGAATAAATATTAGAATTTAGATCATCGTATTAGAATTTTTTTTCTATTCAATGGATTGATAATAGATTCTAGATCTTGTATGATGGGTCTTTTCTCGGTAATAAAGTTTTTGTTTATTTTATGAGAAAAGATAGCGTGTTGTTCCCACGCTTGTTTCCAATTAGATCGTTTACTCATTTTAAGCATAAACATTGAAACATAAACATTAAGATCCCACGTCTGTATGAAGGCACGACTTGCAAACGTAATCATAGCTTGGCTGCGGAATTTTCTTTCCTATTTTTCATCATTAATTCGAACAGCTGAGGTAGGCGTACCATTAAAACCCTCACTGACCATGTAATGATTTATTCTTGATAATAAAATACTAAATAAAGTAAATAAAGAACTTTAGTCTCCTTTAAATAAGGTGACGTCTTGTTGTGTCTATTAAGAAAACTGAAACTAATGTCATTCAATTAAGCGGCCAAAAATGTGAGAAGTAGCAGTAGTATGCAAGTTGAGAAGAAAAAGTTGAGTACAATTGTACTAACCTACAACTGATTTCCAATATTCTCTTGTTGGGAGAGTTTTCTTTGTTGGCATTGTCAAGAAAATACTTTATTACTACAAAGTAGAGCATTACATTGTTGAGCGACGTCCGTTAGCGAAATGCGAAGGAAAAAAAATGCAAAGCGTTCAAGTCTCGGAAAGAACGAGACGAAAACGTTGGCTATGGGAAACGGAGCTACGATGGATGAGTAGTCTTTACTCATCTTATTGTAATAATAAAATAAAATAAAATATTTGCTTTTAAATAAACCACAGCAATGAATAAGTATTTTCCTTTATGTTGTTGCGATTAATAAATAAATTTAGAAGATAATCAGGCTCACTCCCTCTCCCCGATCACCTATTGAAGGGCCACGTGTCCACGTGCAAGTGATCGTATCGTCCGCCGGAAGGTCGTCGCATTTGGACGAGCAACACTTCACAAGCAAAATATCACAGCCCTCAATGCGACCCCTCGGTTACAGTGGTCCAAGAAACGCCACCACTGGACTCCAGAACAATGGAAAACCATTCTAGAGAGTAGTGATGAATCCCGCTACCAGTTGTGGCGGTCCGATGGACGAACGTAAGTTTGGCGAATGCCCTATGTTGTACCCACAGTGAAATTCGGAGGAGATGGTATCCTGGTCTGGCCCTGGTTTTCGTGGTATGGTCTTGGTCTTCTTGTTTCAGTTTGCGAAACCTTGAATGCCGAAGCGTACCAAACAGTTGTGGACAATTCTGCGCTACCGACATTGTGTGAACACTTTGGTAATGGCCCATACCTGTTTCAGCACGACAATGCTCCCTATCATACAGCAGGCGTTATTAACATCTGGTCTAAGGAAATGAGTGTGGAGAAACTTGACTGGCCAGGCCAAAGTACAGACCTCTACCCATTGAACACCTTTGGGACGAATTGAAGCGCCGGTTGAGAGCCCGGCCATACCGCCCAAATTTGAAGGATGAATGGACCAAGATTCCCGCCGACACGTATCGCGAATTGATGGAAAGTCTTCCTCGAAGAGTGGATATCATGCGGGGTCCTGTTTAACTTACTGGTATTGAGTTTCCGGTGACAGATAATGTATAATGAAGATAATATCATTTTCGATGTCTTCTCTATATAATTAAACAATATTTGGAACTCCAAAGTAACTCCATGTTAACATCTGGCAGTTTTCTAATTCTACTAAGTAACCAGAAAAGTTCTTTCCGTTTTAAATTCCGGAAAAGAAAATGATGTACACAAAAAGTAGCGTATCGCTAGTCCCCAAAATAATCCCCATTGGCCAACGTGTCTCCAGTTGATCAATCCCCTGGCTGTAAAACTTGACGGCCTTGGACTCAAAGAAATCCGTGAGTGCCTTTCGCAGGTCTGTATCATTGGTGTAGGATTTTCCACGAAGATGGTTGTCCAGAAAATGGAAAAGGTGATAATCCGTTGGAGCAAGATCTGGTGAATAAGGTGGATGACACAAAGTTTCCCAGCCAAGCCGCTCTATGGTTTCCCTGGCCATCCGCGCCACATGTGGCCGCGCCCTTTGCGATTCACCAATGTTGGCTCCTTGTGCTGCAATGCCTTTTGCACACGTTCCAACTGCTGGGAGTACAGGTCTCCAGTGGTGGTTTGGCCAGTTGATAGCAGCTCGTAGTGAACAATTTGGCGTCTAGTCCACCAGACATCGAGCATGATCTTTGAGGTATGAGGCACGGTGTCCCGGGGCGACAACCAATGTTTCGAACGCTTAGGAGTGTAATACAGGACCCGCTTTTCGTCACTCGTTGATTCTTGTTGGATTCCGAATGTGTGGGATACCCATTTGCTCAACTCGTACGTCTTTCCTAGGCTGTGCAGGTGACGTCTGTTTCATCAGAAACCTGATACCTTCTGCCAAATTCACCACATGTTAAACTGCTGTCCTCCTCTATGGCCGTTTTCAGGGCCTGGTCATCTAATGCTTGTGGTGGACCACTGCGGGGTCATTAGAAATGGCAAATTCTCCAGACCTGAATTTCTGGAACTAATGCCTTGCGGTGCGTTCATTCACAGCATCATCCCCAAACGCAATACACATTCGGCGACTCGATGCTGCTGCTGGCAAGCCCACCTTGAAGTCATAAAGCAAACAATACCTAACCATCTCCTTCGATACCTCCATTTGTCTTCACTTCTGCACGAGATGTGATTGATATGAATGCCGAACAGCCCTGTATTTATACAAGCTAACCTTCCTGCTCCCCCCCTGACAGATTTTGGACCACACTGTACACTCATTTGCATATCTTCTATCACTTCCTTTTATGGCAACATAAAAACGGCAAGAACTTTCATGGTTACCTGGTACGTCCAATTTTCAATGGACGATTGGAAAAAAGTAATCTTCACTGATGAGCTAATTCTTACTATCTCTGTCGATGAAGGTGGAAGAATCGTGTGAAAACGAAATATAGAAACTAACATACCCAAGCTGCTGCAGCGAACTGTAAAACATCCGAGAAACTCGTGATCTGGGAATGGTTTTCTCATAAAGGTGTAGGAAAACTTTGCATCATTAATGAAACGTCATTGTAGTTGTTTAGAAAGAAATCTTGGAAGATCAATTTGAAGATGAAGAGTACGTACATCCTTCAACAAGACAATCCTTCTTGCCATACAGCAAAGACAGTTAAAGAATGGATGAAAGAGCATGCAATAGAAGAAGCAATGAATTGGCCAGGTACAAACCTAGCGTCAATAAACTTTGGACACCAAATAATTTGACTAAAAACACAGTGAAAAGTACATACAGAGGATTGCAGGCTAATGAAAATAGATTTACTGAGTATATGTAACAATATCAACATCGATTTAGAATCGATTTAATGGTGTGAAATAATTTATTCAAATTTATGTAAAATTGCGTTGTCAACAGGTTTCAAAGAACTTCGTACACAAGGGATCGCCAGCATATAGAACTTTCCTGAAGGCTGTAGAAACGCCCAGAATGCTTTGCATCAGGCTTTAAAAGCACCGTCCACGCGACAGAGCACAGTATTCCTGTTGTTTTGAACCATGGGATGTGGTAAGCCAGTAGAAACGTGTATACGGCAAAAAATTATACAGCAGTTCCAGAATAACAAATCCCAGCGAGCTATTGCCCATGAATTATCAGTTCCACTCTCTCTCTACTGTTAATGGGATCATCAAGCGTTTCAGAGAAATCGGGAAAACAGAACCAGCATCTGCGTCCATCCCGCCAAAAGTTGTTGAATAGAAGACCAAGCATCTTTCAGCAGGACAACGCGAAGCCTCATGCTGCTCGGAACACCAAGGCTTGGCTACAGCAGCAGCGTTTCAGGGTGCTTGACTGGCCTGCCTGCAGCCCAGATCTGTTACCCATTGAAAATGTATGGCGCATTTTAAAGCGAAAAGTCAGACAGCGGAAGCCTCGAACACTGCTACAGTTGCGGGCGTGTATTTCCGAAGAGTGGGACAAAATTCCAGTAGAAACAACGCAGAAGTTAGTGTCCAGCATGCCTCAACGACTTCGGAGCGTCATTCGTCGGAAAGGTGACGCCACTCAGTGGTAATGTGCAATAAACGGTACGGTGTACGAAGTTCATTGCAACGTGTTGAAAACGTAACATTACAAAAAGTCGCTTATTTAATTTTCTCGTGTTTTTTTATGTTAAAATGCTATATCACAGTTGTACTAAAGCTCTGTGCACTCAATAAAGTAATTTTCATTTGTTTACAATTAGTTTCGTTAAACTTATCCAAAATTCTGTAGGTGTCCGATGATCATTGACGCTAGGGTTGTATATGGTTATGCTCCGCATTGGTGAGGCAAGTCAAGAAGGGATTAAATAAAGTCTCGGTATATCATCTAGAATTCCTTTTTTCGTATTTTTCATAGAATGGATAGCCCCTTTGTTCTGTGTTGTATTGATTGAGTTATTATTTAACCAATTGGGAGTTATAATTTAAGTTTTAGAGATTATTCTGTTTACCGACAAGTGTAATTATCCCGGGCAATGCCGGGTACCTCTGCTAGTTATAAATAAAGTAACTTCTCAAAATTGGATTTTATTAGCTTTATAGAAATACAGTTTAATAAATAGTAATACTTGTCAAAATAAACAACTATCCATTGTTTATAATTATTTTGTAAAGTGAAATGTGTCCAGAAGGTTTATAATATTGATAAAACTGTTTATAAAGTTTATAATCCATGAAATTAATATTTTCTTACATCGCCTCGATGTTTTTATAATGCACAAATTCTTTTTTGGCATACTAACTTTTGACACAATTCTACACTAATATTTTTCCACACATTTTTATGTCATCAAATAACTGCTTTTGTCGATTTGAATTTTCATTAAATGCCACAGATTTTCACTTGGATTTATGTCTGGCGAATGATCTGGCCAACTCATTGCTTCTATTGCATGCTCTTTCATCCATTCTTTAACTGTCTTTGCTATCTAATGGCAAGGAGCATTGTCTTGTTGAAAAATGTACTTACTCTTCATCTTCAAATTGATCTTCCAAGATTTCTTTCTAAACAACTGCATTGACGTTTCATTAATGATGCAAAGTTTTCCCACAACTTTATGAGAAAACCATCCCCAGATCACGACTTTTTCGGATGCTTTGCAGTTCGCTGCAGCAGCTCGGGTGTGTTAGTTACTGTATTTCATTTCCACACGGTTCTTCCACCTTTATCGACAGAGATAGTAATAATTGGCTCATCAGTGAAGATTACTTTTTTCCAATCGTCCATTGAAAATTGGACGTATTTTTGGTTCATTCCATTCGTTTTTGCTTTTGTAGCTTTGTCAAGAATGGTTTCTTTACGGTGAACTGATCGGAATCCCAGTTTTTTTTTTAAAGTAATTATGGACAGTTGTCTTGCAGATAATTTTTTTCGTAACATGAGAAAAGGCTGCTGTTAAATCACGAATAGAAAATCATCTGCTTTTTGCTACCAGTCGTTAACGTGTTCATGTCTCTTTTGTTAGCTTTTTCTGGGACTTCCACTACGAGGTTTCACTTCTACTGAACCACATTGTTTAAATCTTCTGATAACATTAGACGCAGCTCCTTGACAACATGATATTTTATCAACAATTTGGGTTTGTGTTATTCCAGCTTCATAAAAAGCTTATGATTTTGTTTTTCTTTTATCAGAAGATAGCTGACTGTTTCTCCCATGATGACTTTTTAAACAAACTTACTACAGTTACACTTTTAAAAATAATAACAAAAAATAAATTCCACTTTTATTTAAATTATGCTCATTGTAAAAATGGCCATGAGGAATTACTGCAAAATTATTATTTTTTAATTATTTTCATTAAAAAAATAAATTATTATAAACTTTATGGCCAGATTTTTCAATATTCTAAACATTCTGGACACATTTCATTTTACAAAATTATTATTAAAATAATTCTAAACAACCGATAGCTGTTTATTTTTACAAGTATTACTCTTTATGAAACTGTTCCTATAAAGCTAATAAAATCCAGTTTTGAGCAGTTAGTTTATTTATAAGTATTTTGTTTAAATGAAAGCACATCTAATTTATTTCGATATTATACATTTTTTGGGCGG
This sequence comes from Rhysida immarginata, assembly GCA_023313115.1. Lineage (NCBI taxonomy): Eukaryota > Metazoa > Arthropoda > Chilopoda > Scolopendromorpha > Scolopendridae > Rhysida > Rhysida immarginata. The sequence continues at coordinate 373,559 of JAHWFO010104987.1, forward strand.
ACTGTATTGTTGCTGAACACCCACTTGAGAAGTCTCAGCTGAGAAAGTAGATAATGAACCGGCCCTAAGTCGATTTCTGTGAATCGAAAACGTTTTGGGGGTTGACGAAATCGTAAGAGCACCACTCACTCACGCAGGCTATAAGTTGGATGCTGTTTTTACCAGATGACATGAATGACGTCATTCATTTATCACGAGATGCGCAATACCCTACTTTTCTTTTTCCACCATGCTATAAACACGCGCCACTACACTTTCGCCTTTTTTTTTAATTTTATGGATTCTTGTTTAAATGAGAGGCGCCAAAAAGAAGTTATTGTTTGTTTTTTTTTTAATTTTTCATGCACTTCTTTTAAATTATAATAATTATTCAATATATTTGGCTTCATTTTACTTTTCTAAGAACTTTCATTCGTGAATATCTCCAAAGCATATGGCACAATCTCCTGCCCTCAGCTTATTCATGATCTCAAGACCTTCGGAGTGTCCGAAACTTATTTGGCTCTAGTTGAAGACTATCTCAACGATAAAATTAACATTAGCTATGATCCATTTATTTATTGCTAAACTGTCTACTCGTGGAAGAGTTCAGGGTTCGGGGATCGGTCCTTTGATGTTTGCTTCTATCTATGGTCTCCAGTTCAATTTAAATATTTTAAGTTTTGTGGACGATAACTTTTTATTTTATACCTAAAATGCGAATGACCAAGAGAATACTGATCTACAACTGAATCAGGACCTTTCGTTATTATTGGAGTGGTCTGAGCCTTAATAAATCTAAGACTAAGATTCTTTGCTGCGCAAAAGAAGCGATTCAAGAAACTTCTTTGAAGATTCTAGGAATATTTTTTGACACTCATTTTCGGTTTAACGAATTGATCAATCAGTTAATTACTTCTTTATATCGTAAAAGACATCTTTGAAAACGTTTAAGAGCTTTTTCTTCAGTTGCGCAGCTACGTCCATTTATTCTAGTTTCCATCGTACCTAGTTTAGCTTCTAAATTCTAAAGATAATGTGCAGCTACAAAGTAATTAGCACATATACGTACAATTAAAATCACATTAGCTGCAGGAGGAGATGTCATGTATGGCAAGGGTCCCATGATATTCCTTGACAGTCGGGTGAAAGCCAAAGACTACCTGAACATTATTGCAGATCAAGTCCATCCTGTAATGGTGACGGGTTCTTCATGGACGACAATGCTACTGTCCATCGAGCAAGAATTGTTCAGGAGTGGTTTTCTGAACATGACACCGAGTTGCAACATCTGCCGTAGCCAGCGCAAAGTCCGGATTTGAATCCGATCGAGAATGTTTGGGAGATGTTGGAAAGAGACATTCGTCGAAGGCATCCGCTTCTGTCTACTCTGCAGGACCTGAAGGCCTCTCTGACGAATGCATGGTCTGCGATTACCTTACCTGCATTGCAACATCTTGTAGAGTCTATGCCAAACCGTGTATGTTCTGTAATTACAGCCAAAGGAGGGTCCATACCATATTGAACGAAGGTTTCTAATTCATTGGCCCGTGTGTGTATATATTTCCCAGCCTTTTAACCTTTCTTCGATACTCAAGAGTTTTCCAATTATGCTTCCACAACTCCTTAGTCACATATAAATCTGGCCCATTTTTCAGGCCATTAAAGATCCTCATAGCTGTCTTTTGAATCTTTTCTAATTCGTTCTTTTGATTTTTACATGAAGGATCCCACACCAAACTAGCATACTCCATTAGTGATCTCACATGCGCATTATAGGCCACCTCTTTAGCACTAAAATCCGTACCCACTAAAATTCTGTTCATAAAGAACAACACGTGCCTTGCGTGTTGAAATATTTTTCTTACATGATTTGTCCAACAGAGATCAGTACTAATGCTAACCCCAACACATTTCACATGATCAACAACCTCCAACTTTATTCCGTCCAAAGCATAATCAACATCTGGTCCCAACTTCGAACGCTGCTTCGAGAAGCTTATACATTGAGATTTCGCAGGATTTATTACCATCTTCCAAGTAGAACACCATTTTACAATCCTATATATATCATCTTGTATCATATCCACATCTTCCTGTGTATTTATATTTTTGTAGAGTGTGACATCGTCCGCAAATAAGTTAATACGTGACTTTATATATTACATAGATTAGAAAAAGAAGTGGCCCACTTACACTATCCTGTGGCACGCCAGAAGTAACACTATATTCCGTAGATAGCACACCATCAATTCTAACTCTTCGACTGCGACCAGTAAGAAAGGCCTGATACCAGCAGAGAATCTGATCCGAAAGACCATATGCAGCCATTTTGTGAAGAAGAAGTTTATGCATAACCTTATCAAAGGCTTTAGTAAAATCAATAGCTACCCCATCAACTCTCCCTGTTTTGAAATATAGTCCATCATATCAATAAGCATAAGCTCCGTTGACGAACCCTTCCTAAAGCCAAATTATCTTCGGCTAATTAGTTTATGCTTTTCTAGATGCTTATGTATGGAACTAACCAAAATATGCTCTAGCATCCTACATACAACAGTTGTAAGAGCTGACAGTGCTCTTTTTTGGTCTGCCACTTCTGTTGTTAATATTAAACGTTTAACCACGGCCTACAATCGTTATGTCCGAATTGCTTTCAAACTTAATAAATTGGATTCTGTCACTCAAACCTGTAATCGATTCCATCTCCCGACAGTAACTATTATATACAATGTTGCTTTGACTTCGGAACTAGCGAACGCACTTCGCTGTACTAATCATCCAGCCTACTTTGTTGGTTTCGGGAAGGTAGTGATTATCGTCAAACCCGTTTGTTTTTATTTGAAGTTCCTCTTTTGTATTACATTTTCCTTATAGTGCTTGCGTTCATCAGTGGAACAAACTTCCGTTCAATTTGCGGAACAAAGTGCTTCCTCAATCTGTTCTCGTGTGTCCATTTCTATCGAGTTTTGAACGATCATCATATTAAAATGCAATACTAACACTGTACAACAAATTTGAACTTTTTTTCTGTCCTTTAGATGAAACTGTGTGATTCTGTATAAACAAAAGGTGCTTGATTCATATATCAAAACCAAAATGGTCCATCACGGACCGTTTTTGTAGGAGACCTACTTCTCAGAGAAATGTAACAGAGGCTTGATGATAGAAAACACAAACACTAAAATGATTTTTTGGCCGTTTCCTCTTGTAGGCATCTGTCGGTGTGTGCCTGATAAGAGACCAGCAATATTCAGCTAGCATACTTCCATTCCATCGTTAATAGGGTGGCCAGGTGTCCGGTTTTTGACCGGACAGTCCGTTTTTTGAGTCGTCTGTCCGGTTTTTCCCCCTCTGTCCGTTTTTTTTTTTCCAAATGTCCGGTTTTTTGGGTCGAATCTCAAATTTGACAGTTTTTCCGAAAAAAAATTGCGATCCAAATGAAAGGTCAACTTCTGATTGGACAACGTTGGAGTTGATTATCGTGACGTCACACGGCACACGACCAACATCACCGAGAGAGAATGCCTGCGCACAGAATCGTCATACATTGTTACATCACCTAAAGTCAATTGTTAATCGTATTTCTACCAATAATAAGCCCTTTAATTATGACCAAGTCGAAGCCAACGAGAAAGACAGGCCTCGAAGCGGAAAAGTCACCTGACCATCTGGATCCGAACAACAATCCAACCTTTATTGTTTCCAACAATCAGTGTTTTTCCGTTTGTTGAAAACAATAAAGATTGGATTGTTGTTCGGATCCAGATTATCAGGTGACTTTTCCGCTTCGAGGTCTGTCTTTCTCGTCGGCTACGTGAACAAGTCGAGGCCGACGAGAGACAGGCTAGGGCACTCAAAAATCACCTGATCATCCGGGTCCGAGCAACAATCCGTACTTCATTGTTTTCAACAAACGAAAAAATACTAATTATTAAAATCCAACATGGAGACAATGACTACTGTATTGTTGCTCGGACCCCATTGATCAGGTGGCTTTTGAGTGCCCTGGCAACACCACCTAGACAGAAGGCCTGCGCACAGAAACTGTACACATTGTTACATTATCATCAAATGGCCAAATTTAGAGTTTATTGGTAGAAATACGATTAACAATGGCCGCTTTTGTGTGATGTAACAATGTAAGACGTTTGTGTGCAGGCTTTCTGTCTAGGTGGTGTTGGCCCTGGCCTGTCTCTCGCTGGCCTCGGACCAAGTTAGGTGATGTAACAACGTATGACGTTTCAGTGATGAGGCCTTCTCTCTCGGTGGTGTTGACACGAACCACGTTGATATGATCGAATTTGTATGAAAGCGGTCAGCAACAGGCTATTGGTATTCAGTATTTTACCCTTCCAGAAGGACAATGTTTTAGACTTTTATGAAAACACTTTGGAAGACTCCTAGCCCATTAAAGATGAGCTATGTTGTATCTTTAATGAAAGGACACTCAGTTTGTCCGGTTTTGTCTTCTATCTGTCCGGTTTTTTTCAATTTCTACCTGGCCACCCTAATCGTTAAGCTCTTCCTGTGTGATTTTATGATGTGAACATGTCATAGATGTAGACGGTTGAAAGTCAGGATCTTGATGGTTTGGGGGTCATCGGAGGTGTCTTCCTCTGAATCAACAGTATATTTATCTGGAGCTGTAGGTACAGAAAGATCTTCAGAACGTCGCATAGCGCTTGTACACTACATGATCAAAGGAGTTTGGACACCCCTGTTAACACCTGGGGTGTTTCTCCTGGATTGGACCCGCTCATCAAGGTGGGCGGAAACCTCAATGCTGACGGCTACAGGATCATTCTGGATAACGGGGCACTTCAGCGCTGTGGGAACACTTCGGTGACGGGCCGTTCCTCTTCCAGCACGACAATGCGCCTTTCCACAAAGCAAGATCCATATCCGACTGGTTTGACGAGATGCGGGTTGAAGAACTGGATTGGCCCGCCCAGAGTCCTGATCTCAACCCCATCGAACATCTTTGGAACGAATTGGAACGACGTGTGAGATCCAGGATGGTTCGCCCTACATCTGTCAAGGAAATGGCCACGACACTCCTCAAGGAATGGAGATCAATACCTGTGGACACTTACCGTAAACTTGTGGACAGTATGCCATGTAGGGTGGAGGCAGTGATAGCAGCTCGGGGTGGTCCTACACACTACTGATTGAAGCTTTTTGCGGCTTTACGGTAGAGCAACAGGTGTCCCAACTCCTTTCATCATGTAATGTATATGTGCTACAATATAGATACGTAAAAAGCTAAAATGTGGATTTTTTGGAAAATGGTACGTGGTAAACAAAAAATAAATACAGATTCGTTATTTTAAGCCAAAAATATACAAGAAACACATATTTTCATCTACAAGACATTTTTCACGTTGTACAGTGTAATAAACGCGCGCCACCACACTTTTGCCTTGTTTTTTTAATTTTATGGATTCTTATTTAAATGAGAGGTTATTATTGTTTGTTTTTTTTAAATTTTTCGTGCACTTTTTTAAATTATAATGATTATTCAATACATTTGGCTTCATTTTACTTTCTAAAAACTTTCATTCTAGAAATGTTCGTGAAAATCATGCTTACCTTCGATATAAATTTTTTGGCGACCTTTTTCCTAGGTGAATTTCAACGATGAAAGTTACAATAAATTGAAAAGCATAGCACAAAAAAAATGAATAACGAATAGAAAATGATAATTAAGCCATTGGCTTAGGCGAGAGTTAATTTTTATTTCACCGTGAATGGCGCTCATTAGGGCATCGGCAGAGCAAAGAAATATTTTTTAAGTAATAGAACTGATTTTGAATAATTAATAACAAGCAAATTCTTACTAATATTTTTCTGCATTAATAATTAAAATAATTTATAAAAATTTTTCCAACATATTTCGAGTCCTAGGTTTCTCTCGCCCACTTTTCCTTGAGTGGAATCGTCTCTCGCCTTCCATTGGTCTATGCAAGTTTTCCGCTCAATAAATAGAAGGCGAACGATAGCAAAAGATGTGTCAATTTGAATTCTGCAAAAAGAAACATTCCTCTTGCATTGGTAAGGTAATTTTTGCTTTTTCATTTTACTTTTTATCGTAATATTGCTTTTATTTCAACTTTGTTTTTTCTTGTAGTTTTTACTCTTTCACTATGGTTGAAGAACAGGAGATGAGCCTCATGACCGTCGATCGGATTTTGGCATTGCCGATCGTGGCCTTTCTGCTAAATTACATTTTCATCCGTTACGAGGAAATAAAGCATTCGAATTTCGTGGTCGAAGGCTCGCTGAGTTCGGTAGAAGTGTGGGCAAAATTGATTATGAGGACCGTATATTCAGTGGTCATACTCTTCAGGATATCGAGTAAATCTTTGTCTTCTTTTTTAAAGAACTTCAATTTTCTTTTTTATAGATTACTAAATATTTAATACTTTTTTTAGTTACAAGAGCCGACGAAGCAGTCTTCCCGCTTTTGCTAAACCTTATTAAGAAATACCCAATCATTTCCAGTGAACCAGAAGACGTGAGTAGCCATTAATATTTTGTAAAATTTTTTTATTTAGGGTGTTTTTTTTTTTTTTTTTTTTTAAATATTATCTGAAGTAAGAATACTTTTTTTTCTTTTTATAGTTCAAAGACAAATTACAAGAGTATAAGCAGAAATACCCCATTCTCGCTGAGGTGACGAACTTCACAACCTGAGAAAGGAGTGAGGAGCTGAAATTTTACTTTTTTTATTAATAGTTTGTTTTTTATCATTACAGCTGATCGGTACCGCTAAGAACACGTTTGGCTGGACTATGAACATTGTATCTTTTTCAGTCTCTGCTTCTACCTATATCTTCCTCCTTCCAATAAGGATCAACTTGTCCATCTTGGAGAAATTAGAAGATTACTTCTTTCCTTCTACAGAAATTGGTATACTACAGTTTCTATTAGAAACTTGAATAACTTCTAACTTCAGCTTATAACTTTTTTTTTTTTCTTTTCTTATCTTGACTAGAAGAGACCAAAAACTTAAGCATTTATGCACGAGTGAAGCGTCTACTTGCAAGATTGATAGAGGCCATTCAAAGAAAGCTGTTTCCCTCGCCACCCAGGTCTGTATTCCTTCTAAAAAATTTTTTTTAATTATGTCTACTTCGTTTTACATGTTCATCTCTAAACTTTTCTTTTTTATAGCTCTCCAGAGGCATTACATCCGCCACCTAGGATGATTGCGACAGAAGAATTCATCGGTTGACCCACAAACGTTAATATTTTTACTTTTTTAACTATCATCGTTGGTGCCCAGTAGTTGACGCTTTTAAACTAATGCGAACTTGTTTCTTATAACTACTTTTTTTTAATAGTGTTTTTTAACGTTTATTGTATTGTACATATAATGCCTACACAGGAAAAAAATAAAATAAAATTTTGTAATTTGATTTTTAAAACTGGTTTGATCATTCATTTGTCGAATATGCGGTTTCTCAGAAAATATTTTTAATCCGCAATAATAATAAATTCTAAGTTGATTAATTAACTTAATTTTTTTTAAGTCTTCTGAATAATTTCCGCAATAAAATGTTTTCGATGGTTTAAATGTATGCCACAATTAATCATTTTTCTAATTTACAATTGGCAAGTGGTTTAATATTTGCCCAATGTTCTTGTTCCATCTATTCAGCGTATTAAATTGAAACTTTAATCTCAGAAATTCCATTCATATGTAATACGCTCAATAGATGAAACAAGAACATTGGAGAAATATTAAACCACTTGCCAATTGTAAATTAGAAAGATGACTAATTGTGGTTATTTATCTAAGATCTATGCTTTCATTCATCTTAACGAATTTGAGATTATTCTTAAACATCTCCATTAATTTATTAGAAATTAAAAATCGAAAATAATTATTAGGCAGTATTATTAATAAAGGAAAGAAGTATAAAATAATATATTGAATAAGTTTATGTTTTTTTTTTTTTTTTTTTTTTTTTTTTTTTTTTTTTTTTTTTTTTT
>JAHWFO010104987.1:381545-393544 GCA_023313115.1 Rhysida immarginata
TTTTTTTTTTTTTTTTTTTTTTTTTTTTTTTTTTTTTTTTTTTTTTTGTTTTGTTTAAATGCAAATGCAGTAAATTAAAATAATAGAAAAGTCACCAATGTTGAATAATCTGTAGATATGCTTTGAAGATCTTATTGTGAGGCAGAAAAATAATAAATTCACAGGCACAATTTAATATAATAAAATTGTGAAGAAATATTCAAAAGGATAATATTGGATTGAATGATAAATAGTAAATAAATGTTTTCGAGGTATTATTTCCCCATCAGAAGATTTTTTCCTCAACAACAAACAATTATTTTAACTATTATTTTGTTCAAAAAATCTTCTAGCTGATGACGAGGAAAAATGCCTCGAAAACTTTTATTTACTATTTCAAGACTGTCATCATTCACTAGTTCAAGATTTTCATCATTCACTCCAATATAAAAAGTAAAAAACTAAATTACCTTAACTGTGGATAAATAATATCAATGGTAGCACAAGGAGCCAAAACCGCTTTTCCACAACAAAATATTTATTAAGCCTGGATACGTATTTCGAACGCTACGCGTCCATTTTTCAACAAGACTGAATGTTACAGTGTGCCTTATGGCTATTTATACATAAACTTAAGGCTATTTACCCTTCCTTGACATCTTGATTGGCAGAGACACTGGCGATGGCAAATTAACATTTGGGGTCTATAGAAAACCTACATTCGTACCAGCATACATCAATAGACACTCAAACCACTGCTTTGCCCACAAGATATCAGCCTTTCAACAGATGATCATCAAGGCTTTTAACCTCCCCCTCATCTCACAACAGAGAGAGGAGGAGTTATCAAGGATTAGAAGTTATGCTGCCAGCAATGGATACAGCGTAGACATGATTGGAAACCTCATCAGAAAACATACAAGAAAAAGGCAATACTTAAAGCATCCACCCTGGAACCAGTGAGTGATAAAGCAAAGTATTGGGCAATTCCGTATAACAGAAGACTGAGTAAAGGACTTGACAAAATCGCCAGAAGGTTTGGACACAGGATCTCCTATAGAAGCTCGCACACTCTCAGGAGACTCCTGGGGTCTGCCAAGGATAGAATACCACCTGACCAAAGCTCCGGCGTGTACAAATTAAATTGCGGGACGTGTGACTCCTTTTACATCGGGCAGACACGGAGGATGGTTACTACCAGGATCAAAGATCATTTCAGGCACATCCGCAACTACAATCCTGACGCTTCTGCCTTCGCGCAGCATAATATACAGACTGGGCATGACGCTAAACCTGACGACTTCGAAGTTCTCCACCGTACCTGCGACTGGAGGAAGCTCAATTTCCTTGAAACTTTAGAGATATACAAAGAGCAGGGAAGCAAACTCCTTAATGGTGACAAGGGTTCTATGGACCTTAATGCCTGGGATAACTTGCTTAGGTACGTGCACTAACGGCTTTTGGGTTTCCTTAGCCTTAGTTTCTCTGATTGGACGCTTGGCTTGAGGGTTTTTGTTTTGACTTCCTTTTTTTGGGCTTTTATCGGATTGGTCCTTCTCTCTGACTTATGTAGAGATAACCTTTGACACCTCCCCGTGCTCTTTTATTGGCCACTTCGTCCCCCCCCCCTTTTTTATTTTATTTAATTCTTTGGTGTGTACTTTGTCCTGCTCGCAATTTATTTCAAAATGTATTCTGTATTCTTGGCTGTAATTTTACCTGATTGGCTTTGCGTTATATTTTTTATCCACTTATAAAGGGAACCTGATTGGTCCCTATTATACCGGGTGTTTCATAATTGGTGTTCCTTTTTTAGGTCCAAATAACGACTCAAGGGGAACAGATTAGGGGAAAATGAATATTGATTATTTGGTTTTAATGTCCCCTAATTCAGAATAAAAACATTTCACGTCCCTGGGAGTGAAGGGGCAAATTTTGAAATTTTTAATTTTGATAAAGGGGGCGGGGCATGAGATTTTTTCACCGAGGATTTTGCTAAACCCACATTTTACATGATGCTCTGCAATTTTCAAAATAACACATGGGGTCTAACCCCTACTCCTACAAAATTAAAACTTTCAAAATTTACCCCTTCACCCCCAGGGACGCGAAATGTTTTCGTTCTGAATTAGGGGACATTTAAACCAAATAATCAATATTCATTTTCCCCAATCTGTTCCCCTTGAGTCGTTATTTGGACCTAAAGACGGGACACCAATTATGAAACACCCTGTATATAAATAGCCCTAAGCCACACTGTAACATTCAGTCTTATTGAAAAATGGACGCGTAGCGTCCGAAATACGTATCCAGGCTTAATAAATAGTTTGTTGTAGAAAAGCGGTTTTGGCTCCTTGTGCTACCATTGATTCACTCCAATATTATCCTTTTGAACTATTTCTTCAGAATTTTATTATATTAAATTGTGCCTGTGAACTTTCATCATTTTTCTGCCTCACAGCAAGAACTACTTCAAGACATCAACCTTCAAACATATCTACAGATTATTCAACATTATTGGTGATTTTTCTTTTCTATTTATTATTATCATTTACATTAAAAAAAAGAACAACATCAAGTTATTAAAATTATTAGGCAGCTTCACTACAAAGCAATATTAAAGAAAAAGAACTCATATTTGCAAGCTGCAGGGGAGGAAATTCTGAATTCTGTAATAACAGTAATGTAAGAGAGTGGAAACCTATCCAAACCACATACGAGTCATTCCACGTCAAATGGAACAAAATCGGGTGATAATTGACCTTAGGGTCTCCGATTTTTCTCAAACTTTTATTAGTGTGTTCTAGTGGATAAAATATAAGGCATGAATAGTTTCGTTTGCCAGATAAAAATACACTGTCATGACCACCAGCTTAGTAATGGGAGTAGCCAACCTTCGCCGCTATAACTGCTGCTAGGCGTTGTGGCATGGATGCAAGAAGTGCGCGGTATGTGTCCGATGGTATGGCAGTACATTCCGCTTGAAGCGCTGCCTACAGAGCTTCGAGAGTCATAGGTGGAGGGTCCAGCTACCGTACATGGCGATCAAGGTGCTCCCACAGATGTTTGAAGTCCTGCGAATTAGCGGGCCAAGGGAGCGCTCGAAAGTTAGTAGAGTGTTCCTCGAACCAATCCAGAGGGAGATGTGCCTCGTGGCAGGGTGCGTTGTCCTGCTGGAACACACCAACACATTGGGGGAACATCGTGAACATGTACGGGTGCACCCGATCCGCTACGATTGACAGAGAGCCACAGGCATTCAATTGCCCTCCAGACGAATCAGTGGACCTAACTGCTCCCAACAGAAGATCCCCCACACATCCCCCACTAGCCTGTTTCCGGCCCACAATAGCCTCCTGCAGTCTCTTTTCATGGCGTTCACGACGCGCTCGCCATCACCGTCAATCTTATGGAGCAAAAAACCTTGACTCGTCGGAGAAGGCAACCTTAGGCCACTCGTCTGTGGTCCAATGGCAGTGCTCACGTGCAAAGTCTAGAAGTCGTTGACGATGTCCCCTGGTCAACATGGGTGCAGCAACTATGCTTCGACTGTTCAGGCCCATCCGTAGCAGGGTGCGTTCAACGGTAATGTCGGATACACGTCTGTTGGCACTGTTGATTCTGGTGGTCAGTCGATGGACTGTGGCTCTCCTGTCAGCTTTTACGAGTCGTCGTAGTCGCCACTCTTCCCGTTGGTCGATGGCTCGTGACCCTTTTCAGTGATGGCGTTGAGGCGCGATTTCTGTCCCTGCTGTCCACTCTTTGTACATCTTCACTACAGCGGACCGTGAACAGTTCACAAATCACGCCGCTTCGGAGATGGTGCCACCCTTGCTGCGATAGCCTATTATCATCCCTTTATGGATATCCGTTAAACCCGGACGTTTACCTATCTTGAGGCTCGTGCACCTGCCGTTTGATGCACCAGCTTTAAAGTTTTCTCAGCCTGTTATGCAAATTTTGCAATGTGTAATTCTTGTTGGAGCGAACCATGCATGTGCTTGAAGGGGTGCTGGTCATAATACATTGATATGACAGTGTATATTTTAGTTATAATTATCAAAATTTTCGCGCATTCATCCCATAAACGAAGCGCATCTCTCGTTATATTCGTCGTAGGAAGTTGTCGTATAGGTCAAATTGAAGCTAAAATGAATCACTTTTTACTTGAATTTACTTTATGGACTTGCAAATTAAAATATGAGAGGAAAAATGCACTTTAATTTTATAAAATCATATGCACTACTCAGAAGAATTAGGGGAACACAATACAGAACGCCAATGTTATTTAAATGAATGAAAACATCCGTACAACCCATGAAGCGGTCTCAGTTTATTCAACAAATAAACAAGTGGATGGCTTAGTTTTCCAAGCATCTTTCGAAAAAACAAATGACAGACGTAACCTCTGGTGAAACTAAATTGAGAAAACTGTTCTCAAGAGGGGGGTCTCAAGACATATCTGGACACACGTTTCCCTACAAGTGTTCTCTAGTAGCGTGTATTCCCTCCGCGCATCTGCCATGCATGGTCCGCATAAGTCGACGGATGTCTGCTTGAGGAATGTTCGCCCATTCTTCAATGAGGACTTGCGAAAGGTCGCGCACTGATTGTGGACTTGTTGTACGTTGGATTATCCGTCTTTCAAGCATGTCCCACACATGCTAGATCGGATTAATGTCCGGACTCATTGCTGGCTACTCCGATGTTAGATTGTTCCGTTCTTGAAGAAATTCCTGAGTGGCATGTGCCGTATGTGGACGAGCATTTTCCTGCATAAGAACAAAATCAGGGCCCACAACACAAGCAGCAGGCACTACGTGATCTTCTAGAATGCCCCTGGCGTAGACTTCAGCATTGAGATGTCCTGGAACAACAACGATAGAGATTCCCTCCCCGCCACTACCAAACGATGACTGAACCACATCCCATTCTGTCTGTCTGTTGCATTGTTGTTTCTGCAAAGCGCTCTCCACACATGCTGACGTCCATCGCAACGCATTAGGCGAAATCTGGACTCGTCTGTAAAGAGAACAGACTGCCACTAACGCAGCTGCCAGTCGACGTGGTGTTGGGCAAACCGACGTCGGACTTCTTTGTGTCGGCGCGTGAGATGAGGTACACGAATCGGCCTTCTGGCTCTCAAACCACCTTCCCGTAGTCTGTTTCTGACTGTTTAGCCAGAAACAACCACTCCAGGTGCCGCAGGCAGGTGTTTTGCCAGTCTCTAGAAGTTGATGTTCGTCGGCAAACAGCAGAAGTTTGAAGATATCGGTCTTGCATTCTTGTCGTTATGCGTCTGCGTCCTCGTCCAGCCCTTCGCGAATAACGACCAGTCTGTTGGAAACGATTCCTTGCACGATGGATCACTGAAGGTGACATTTGAAGCTGTTTGGTGATGAACCTGAGTGCATAGCCTTCTTGGAGCAGCGTAACAGTTCTTGCAACTTCCTTCAGCCTGAGATGTCTCATTTTGTCTCAAGTAAACGTCCGAATACTGTATCAGAGCTTTAACATGCAAATTAATGCGGTTTGAAGACCACGTGACCTTTGTCCTATGGTTATGACCATTCTGTTTTTAAGGGGTCTCTGACATTTTCGCTTTAAACTCACGGAAAAAAGAGAAATTCAAAAAACACCCAGTGATTTCAATAGTATCAAGTCGTTGCATATCAAATGTCGGATTTCGAGATGGGTTCCGCGCTTCACCACGGTTTCCACGTTAAGTAGCAAGTACCCATAACAAAGTGGTACATTCCCATAGATAAACCTATCAGCGACCAGCTGCCTGAAATTTGCATGTCTGCGATGATATTGAATAGCGTTTGAACGCAAGCGAAGATAGTCATGACTTCATACGAATTACGTGTGATAATGCATTACGAGTTCAGGTTGAATCATACTGCATCCAACGCCTCTCGAAACATCAATAAGGTATTCGGTGTAGGCACCATAAACGAACGTACTGTCCGACGTTGGTTCCGAAAATTCCGGGCGGGAGTGATGGACCTGGCAAATGAGCCACGCGGCAGACCGCCCAGCGTGTTGAATGACGCTGATCTGAAGTGATCTGTGGAAGAGGACCCGTCAAAAACTGTTCGGGACCTTGCAGGGGATCATGCTGTATCAACGTCGACTGTCAGTAGACACTTTAGGACCATCGGCAAGGTGAAAAAGCAGGACAAATGAATCCCACATGAACTTTCGGAAAACCAAAAAGAGCGTCGGTTGGACGTGTGTACGAAATTGCTTTTGCGCCATGAAGAAGCGGGGATTCTTGATCGCACTGTCACCTGCGACGAGAAGTGGCTCCTATACGACAATAGGAAACGGTCAGCACGGTGGCTGGATGCTGATGAACCCCCGCGATAGTTCCCTAACCCCCGTTGCACCCCAGGAAGCTCATGGTTATAGTTTGGTGGAACATCCTTGGTGTAGTGCATTACTGCTTCCTGCACCAGGGGGAGACGATCACCGCTGCGACCTACTATCGTGAACTGCATCGTTGCACACAAAACTGTGTCAGCAACAACCTGCACTTGTGCATCGCAAAGGCGTCCTTCTGCTGCATTACAGCACGTGTCCGCACGTTGCACGAACAATTTCTTCCAGAGCCTGGGCAATTTTCTCCGGAGGAAAACATTCCTAACCCAAGCAGACGTCGAAAACCGCATTCTGGGAGTTTATTGAGTCCCGTGACCATGGATTCTATCGGAGAGGGCTCGAGAAGCTGCCAAATCGTTGGCAACAATGTTTGGATTGCAATGGGGGTTATTTCGAATAGCACGTGTGAAGGTGTCCTTTCTAGAGGGCCATTAAAGATGACCTTTGCAATCCGACATTTGATATGCAACGGCCTGATAAATAATATTATAAACTGGAGATAACCTCCAAACTCGATTGAAAAATGGAAGGAATTGCACTCTTTCGGTCATTACCCATTGATTGCGCCCATTTCTATCATGATGCAGATGTCTTTAATCTGCACCACACATGATGAATCATGAATTTTCTCAAGGGTAAACATACAATAGCAGTGCTACAAACCAGGATAGCTCACAGAATCCTTGAAGCACCCAAACCCCTCACCCACGGCAAACATCCACTCAAGGAAAACACTTTCTCTTACTTCCTAATGAAGAAATAGCAACATTGCTATACATCCTCCACTGAAGCATCACATCAAAAACCACGTCTGGACACAACATAATTTCATCCCATCCTGTAAAAGTTGTAGAAATTATCCCCTGATGCTGATAATCCATTTTAAGAAGTATGTTTTACTACACACACTGGCCAATGAATTAGAAACCCGTGATGAATTACTGTACTGATATGTAAAGTGGGGCCACAGGTCAGAAACGATTATGATATGCAATAAATGTTATCATGTGAGGTACATGCTCATTCAAGCTGCAGCTGCTCAAGTTGAGCAAAATGAGGAAAACAGCAGACCTGTCTGAGTTCCAAAAAGAAGTTATTGTGGGAGCCCGTCTAGCTGGAGCTACGATTTCCAGGACAGTACAACTGATCGGTATCTCAAAAGGTCAGGTCTCCAAGGTGTTCAATGCGTGGAAACGGAATCCACAAGAGTTGTCGAAACGGCAGAATTGTGGATCAAAAACAATCAACACAGACAGGGATCGACGTCGTCTGAGACGGACTGTGCGGCAAAACCGAAGGTCGGAGGTGGAGCAACTGACGGCAGAGTTCAATGAAGGATCATCGCAACCCATCTCCTCCAGAACAATGCACCGAGAGTTGAAGTGAATAGGGATGGGAAGTCGTATGCCAGTGAGGAAGCCCCTGGTGTCAGCAACAAACCGGAAAGTTCGCCTGCAGTGGTGTAAAGAACTGGACAATAGACTAGATAAAGGTGATGTGGTCGAACGAGTCATGTTACACATTGTTTTGCACCGATGCCCGGCAGAGAATTTGGCGGTAGCCCCATGAAGCGATGGACCCCTCATGTGTTGTGAACTCAGGAGAAGGTGTCATGGTACGGGCCATGTTTTGTTTGTATGGCAAGGGTCCCCTGATATTCCTTGAGAGTCCGGTGAAAGCCAAAGACTACCTGAACATTGTTGCAGATCAAGTCCATCCTGCAATGGTGCATTTGTACCCAAATGGTGACGGGTTCTTCATGGACGACAATGCTACTGTCCTTCGAGCAAGAACTGTTCAGGAGTGGTTTTCTCAACATGACACAGAGTTGCAACATCTGCCATGGCCAGCACAAAGTCCGGATTTGAATCCGATCGAGAATATTTGGGACATGTTGGAAAGAGACATTCGTCGAAGGCATCCGCTTCTGTCTACTCTCTGACAAATGCATGGTCTGCGATTACCTTACCTGCATTGCAACACCTTGTAGAGTCCATGCCAAACCGCGTATGTTCTGAAATTACAGCCAAAGGAGGGTCAATACCGTACTGAACGAAGGTTTCTAATTCATTGGCCACTGTGTGTACATTTAGCAATTACAAGCCTAATTTAATCCCATTTCTTTTTGGTTTCCTTTTTCCCGACTGGCGATTGATTATTTAACAGAACAAGATAGCCAATTATTTTGAATGAAAGAAATCTTATTCAGTACATACATTTTTTATTTTTGTTTTTCAGAAGAACAATACACATACATAAATAATTTAAAGCTGCTTTTTTTTATATAATAGAAGCATATTCATCGTTACATGAATAAAAACCAAAACAAAATGCAATTCACTGTTTCTTTGTTTGTGACTGAATTTCCATCTTGGTTATCATATCATCCCAGTAAACGAACTGCTTAGTCAGGGTATTTATCTGAATAAGAATAAAGGACAAACACATTTCTTTGCTGTTGGATAACACAATGCAATAGAACCTTGTTATTACCAACACCACTTAACACATAATCCTGTTTATATACGATGGTAGCTCAGAAAGTAATGCACCACAATTTTTTTCTTCAACAATTATTTATTGAACACAATGAAACTTATACACATGAGAGAATGATGTTTCTTCTACAGTCCCTATTTTCCATATAATCTCAGTCCCATTCTATCGTCTTCCTCCAGGGAGACACAATGTCTTCACTGTGCCAATCACCTCTTCCGTCATCCTCAAAATGTCTTCCACGAATGCCATTCTTCAATAGCCCAAACAAGTGAAAGTCTGAGGGCACTAGGTCAGGGCTGTAGGGTGGATGAGTTAACACTGTCCAACCCTGCTTCGTGGTGTGTTCCGATGTCCTCAAATTGATGTCAGAAGAAAAGTTTTTCCTCAGAGCTTTGTGTTCCTCCGTAAGACAGCGCAGAACCCATCGTGAACACGTTTTTGTGTAATCAAAAGCACGGATGATTTCACCCACACTTCCTTTGCTGATTGACAGCTCCAGCACCAACTGCCAAGTCGTTCTGCGTCAGTCCTGACAAATGAGCGCATCAGCACGCTGCATCTTGTCAGGTTTGACAGCCGAAGATGGTCACCCGACTGCGGCAAATCTTGGAGCTCCGCCGAACCGCTTTCTGATGGCCTCACCCTCTGTGCCTAGCGACTGACCGTACTTCTGTCGACTGCTGATGCTCCATAAATTGCACATAAACGTTTCTTGCTCTGCAATGAGAAATTTAATGACGTCACGCTGCTTGTAACGTATATCACTTACAGACGCCATGTTGTTCCATTGCTGCACGTACGCTATCTGTCGGAAGGAACTTCAAAGAATGCATGTCCCAAGTTTCGCATTCGTACCATTGCTGGGGACAGAGAAAAAAATTGTGGTGCATTACTTTCTGGGCTACCCTCGTATATTTTTCCCTTTGTGCTATCCCGTTGAAATACGAACGATGTTTTTATGAAAGACGAACACATTTACAAAAATATAAAAGAAAAAATAAAATTCAAACGATGTTTTTGAAAATTACACATTATGGCAAAGTTTTAACAAAACTGAATCACCAAGGGAGCCAGAATTATTGTTTAATAATTGTTCTGGATTCTTCTTGCCTATTTTCCAAGGTCTTATATGCATTGAGAAGATTTCTGTTCTTCACTGGCCTAAGAAGACCGACAATCCTGTTTCAATATATCATGATCCGTTTCTAGCATGTGTTTAGAAATCTTCTAGATGCATACGAGACCTTGGAAATTGGCAAGAAGAATCCAGAACAATGATTCTGGCTCCCTTGGTGATTCAATTTTGTTAAAACTTTGCCTTAATGTGTAATTTTCAAAAATATCAATTGATTTTTCTTTTTTCTTTTATGTTTTTGTAAATGTGTTCGTCTTATGATTCTGATTGGCCGTGTTTCTTACATGCTGATTGGCTGTGTGATGGGAACACATATCTTATCATTTAGCCTGTCATCTAAATTTGTAAACGTGTTCATCTTAAGACGTGCTGACTGGCTGTGGTTTTGGTTGCTGATTGGTTGTCTAAAGGGAACACACATCGTATAAACAGCCTGTTATTAACCTGTTTGCTGTAATCTGTATTGAATAATGGTCTCAAAGAGACCGAAATAAGTATCCGCATAATAAATCTTTGTGAACAAGAGGTTTTGTGTCTTTATTATGTGGCTATTCACAGTAAACTCGGTTTTCTCATCCACTAAACTTGACCAACGAAGCACGTGTTATTATATAATCACTAATTCTGGTTGGTTCTCAGTGTTTACACTCACTCACCAAAAGTCATGGCACACCTGCCTAATATCGTGTTGGACCCCCTCTGGCCTGGATAATGGCGGTGACCCATTGTGGAAGAGAGTCTACAGGTTCCCGGAACACATCCACAGGCACTGCAAGCCATGCCGCCTCCACTGCATTCCATAACGATGCTCCATTAGCCACTGGCTGCGAGGTCCGGACTGTAAAGCGGGTGGTTAAGATAATTTAATGAGTATTGACAGAGTATAGTGTTGACTATTCAATTGCACTGCTAAACATATCTAGTGCAAATAGAAACGCATTGACCTTATATGGTTTAAATGGCTTAAGTTATACCACTATGCTCTTGTGTATATGTAATACTTACCTTATTAATTCTGTTTATTTAAATAAAATGGATAATCTGTCATTTTTGAATAACCGTAACCCCCTTCCTCTCCATTACAATAGAAAACCGAGGTTCTACTGTAATTCTTCCATCAAAAGTACTTTGTCAGATTTGTATTTTACAAGGTGGCTATTGGTTCACTTTCGTTGAGACAACCTATATAGTTGCAGGCAAAGATAAATGAAAACTAGCTTTTATTGAAGGATACAATTGCATTATACGATTCAAATAAGGCCTGGGTATCTTGGCTCTGTTTATCAGCTTGTTCCTAAGAAAAGATTTGATACTCACATCAATTTGATATTCCTGAAGCAAACAGGAAAGTATTAACTTGATAGGGTGAACTTACCTTCTGCTGGAAATGGTATTCACTTAGCTGTAAAAGCCGGTCATTCAGTGCAGGTGCACCTATTGTTACAAGGAACAGAGAAAAGGCAAACAAAATAATCCACTTAATATGAAAACGCTTAACACAAAATTTTTTCCTGCCCCAACCCTGTCAGTGAATTTTACATGAAAAATCACCCTATTAATACACAATGTTTTTATTGTAAATTTGGATAATACAAAATATTTTTAATAAAATTTTGAGAAAACTACAACTAAGATGTTCGACAACAAAAGGAAAATGGTGGACTAATTGCACAGTTTGGAAATATAATCAATGTCCCTATTAGGGGCACTCTCCCCTACTATAGACATTACGGATATTACAAAAAGGTATCTTGTCCTCTTGGATTTCGTATTAAGCGAATTATACTGTATTAAAGTTGATAATAGCAAAATGATCTCTCTTTTTTTTTTTTAAGATGTGGGCTATATTAATTAATAAAAAATCATTTTACTATTATACTCTAATTTACTACAATGTATAGGTTTGGTTTGGTTTATTTGGTATTAACGTCCTTTTCAACTGCCATGGTCATTTCGGGACGGCGTTATAGGGGCCGCAAATTTTGCCTCGCAAGGGTTCTTT
>JAHWFO010104987.1:393892-434971 GCA_023313115.1 Rhysida immarginata
CTTTGAAATACAAATTAGTCATTTATTTGAACACAAAAATACAAAATGATTTTATTCAAAGTACACCTCATTGGAAGCGACAACTTTCTCCCTCTTTCAGGTAATAAACGGATTCCTCGAAGAAGAAAGAATCAGGTTATAGACCATTTATCGACACCTTCACGAGAAGTGAAGGGCCTGGACTGAAACAAATGGAAATCCGAGGGAGCAATGAGGGTGGGGCAAGTTTACCTAATTTAATCTTTCCAAGTATATTTGGACTGTTTGCAACGAGTTGCCGTATAGCAACTTGGGGCCTAGTGTTGTCGTTGTCATGTTTATTAGGAGCTTTAGCATAAAAGCTACTTATAAGAATGCACCCTTGGTCTGTACATTTATCCGGCCATCCTTCCGGCCGGCCGCCGTTTGCACGATAACTTGAAAACCGATTAACTTTTTCAAATTCTGTTTTCAGAAATATGACCAGTAAAGTCTTAGCTCGGCCATATCAACGTTTCAGAATTTTTCGTGGACCCCTTCAAGTTGAATTCACGTGCTAAAACAGTGAGTGTAAAGAATTCAAAGATACTGGCATATCATATAACAATCGATCTGTCAAGAAGGAATATATTGTTACTTTCTGTTCATCTTTTAAGCATTATTGACATCGGCGTGCACACGTGAAACCGCTTTGTCGATGCACGATTGCTCAAGTGCTCATAATCTATAAGCTTATTATTAAGTAGCGGAAAAATTAATTTTTTTTGGATAAACGTATAAATGTATTTCTGTTTCACTGCTAAAGCTCTTCCTTGGAATGTTTACAAGATTTTAATTATTATTATTATTTATTTATTTATTTATTTATTTATTTATTTATTATTTATTTAAGAAATTGATTGGATGAAATAAGTTGAACCCACAGGTGCCTGTATGTTCAAAAAGACCGAGGGTTAATGTTGTGCCCATTAACCCATTCCCAGTGACGGTTTCGGATGGTTTTAGAAGCTCATAATAAATAACGCCCTTCTGAATCCCACCAAATGCATAACATAACTTTCGAAATGTGGATATTCCATTATGGAGTTGATGGACCTCGTTCATGTCCATGTCATAATCACCATTTTGAAATTGCCACAAAACCACTGTTTACACGTGGAACTCGAAGGTGCATGATCACCAAGCATTTGATGGGTTTCTGCAGAAGATTTCTTCAGATTACAGTAATGGGGTACACTTCCCGCAAATGCTGTTTTTCATGAACCGAGGCAACATTTCCCATTCAAATCAATGTTAATACAATTAATCCGTTCCAACGATCAAAAGCAGATTTTTTTCAGTTAATTTTAATATGGGTGCAGTACAGTAATTTAAGAATGACATGCAAGTGTCTTAAAGACAACCAAGTTGTCAAGATAGAATACCCAATGCAAGGCGGACAGCCGGTTCACAGATCAGGAATTTCTCCTATCCAAACCATCACAAAGTTTGATGAACACACAATAAGAAATAAAGAATATGAACTGGAGGAGCAAACTCGCAAATAAATGATATTATTTGAAAGAAATGGATGAAAAAATTCTGCGACCTGGATTCGAATGTGTGCCATGCTCAAAGCCTCTACCAATTGGGCTATCGCATGCTATAGCCCAGTTGATAGAGATGTCGAGAATAACATCAAAGATATAAAACCTAAATTGCGAACGATATTCACACGAATACAAAGTGACACTATCTGCGCATGCGTACAATGGCAAGTTAGTGATGCGTCAGTTCGTGAACCGAAATTTGGTGCGTAAACTGAAACAAAAACTGTTGTTCGTAAACCGGGGCGTTCGTGAACCAAGGTTCCACTGTAATACCACTGGCACATCTTTCTGAAAAGGGCAAAAACTTATTCCGATACCCAATATTATAAAATAAAGCCTCAAAACAATACTTTTAATGTGTTCACTATTCAGCATAGTTTTCATGTCTTGCAGGTGCTGCAGCTGCTGATAGATTTTCTTAATGTTACGATCCTCTGAGAAAAAAAAACAAAGTTAAATGAACAATTTCAAAATAGAAAACAGTCAATATGAAGAAGTCTTTTTCCTCACTGAACAATAAATAATACCTGATAATATCAACTGTATTTTAGCTGTATCTGGCAAATGTACATCCCCATATTCAACATTGACACATTTTTCTATTTCTTCATCTGAAAAACAAAATTATTTACCACATTCTGACTGTTCATGCTAATTCACCATGTTATGTGTTAAAATCAAAAGCATCTTAAATTCTTAATGATATACCAAATCACATTACATCTCTTTAATAATCCTGCAATTTTTTCTCTTCCACCTGTCGATAAATTCAAACGGCTGTTGATGTTCAGCAATATTTCAGTACACTAATTAAAATTAAAATAATTCAAGTCAATTTAATTCAATCGCATATATTAGAAATTTTTCATTTCAATATCAATACAAGGTAATGTGTTAAATGTAAATTATACAAGATGTGTCTAAAAACTGCAACATGGGCTATGAACCCGCAAGGGCACACGCACTGAGAGACACTAGAGCACTATAATAGAGAGTACGGACAATTGGACTGCGGCGGCCATTCTGTTGCCTTTCTTCTATTTACTAAAAGCTGAGGCAATGAAAAAAGGACTCGCTTTAAAACTGTTTAAGTTAGACAACATAACTCCCCCCCCCCTAGGTTTATCATAAAATGTTACATATAATTTTAAGTATATTTACGAATGTTACAATTTAAAATTAAGTGATTTAATTTAAGTAACACTACTTACATCATTAATTTAGTGATGAAACAGGACTCACTTTAAAACTGATTGAAAAGTTATACCACATTATTTGTTTTCCTATTTTTATAATATATATTATTTTATTTATATTTACAAATGTTACATTTAAATTTAAGTCATTAAAATGATTTAAGTTAGGTTATTTATGAGGGGCGATTGATAAATAAGGTCTCCATGGCTGTAACTTTTTTATTTGTTAATCGATTTTCAAAATATTTTTTGTATCTTATACTCACATTTGTCCTCTATGTAATGCACTATTCACTTTTCGCCATAGTCCCCATCCCTTTCCACGCATTCCGTTGGGTGAACCCGTCGGAGAGGAATTCCGGAGTTGTTGTCAACACCAGGATTGAATGGCAGCATTTACCTCGCCGTCAGAACCAACTCATGTCCCTTAAGGGGCTCTTTCTTCTTTGGGAAGTGGTGAAAATCGCAATGTGCAAAGTCTTTCATTTTTGAACTGCAATTTTTCATCTTTGAACTGTAGGCACTGCAACGCCTCTGGTGTGTGGTGATTCGTGTGCGGGCGGACGTTATCGTGTGTGTATTTATCAATTGCCCCTCGTATAAATTCTTCGGATATTAGGACCAAAAAGCCGGTTTTTAGGGCCACTTCTGTGAAATTCGCTCATCAGCGTTGCCATCTGCAGCCGCGTAGAAGACGTGTGCTAATTCTCGAATATTCAAAAACGCCCCCTGTCGGTATAAATAAACGAGGGCGTTCCAGTTCGAGTCAATGTAGTCAGTAACGACATGTGTTTTTACATGTAAGCGTAGCACTTCGCTGAAAATGGATAAACATAAGGACATCACACAAGAAGAAGGAAGTGAGAATTCTCCGGTGGATTCCTTGGAAGCATGCGAGGAGTAAATTCAGCAGCAATCACTAAACGTCAGAAGCAAGCCACGTGATTTCTGGAATTAAATTTAATGGGCATACATTGTACATATGCATATGTTAATTTTTGAATAAATGTGACCAGTTCAACCCAGGATATGCTCTTATTAAGGATATACACATACACGTATGTACTTGGTAAACGGTATCTTTTAAGGGCAGCGAAAATTGTAAACTCGGATAATAGGACCAATCGGTTATTAGGACCAAATAGTCTGGTCCCAATGTTGCCCTGTTATCCGGCTTCCACTGTATATTTTTTTCCTCCTGGTGGCTGATCATGTGGCCCCATTGCTTCCTGCAAAGCTTCTGAGATTAGACTAGATTTTATAGACAGATATTAAAGATAGGTGATTCAATTTACAGTTAGCATGAAGCTTTTATTAAGTGTATAAAAAAGAGTATGCTCTAAGAGTAAAGTGCAAAAAATTGAGATAAACCATGTTTGAGATCGAAATGCGCAAGTTTGTCTCCCCCCCACCCCATCAAACCAAATTCCGGATTCACCGTCTTCCGGATTTGTGGTTTTCGGATTCACAGTCCCCCACTGTACATCAAGTTTTGTTACAAATTGGAGAACACGGCATGAAAATATGTTTATGATTGGTTCAAGTAGCATTGCGGTTTGTGTGCTAAGAGCGGCATAACTCTTCTCGAACTTCCATGTTACTCTCTGGATCTGGCACATGCAGACTTCTTTTTATCTCCCCGCCTCAAGAGAGTCCTGAAAGGTACACATTTTGCATACACAACAGAAACCCAATACAGGGAAGTTTGTTTCTATCTTCTCTTTCCATTGTTTTCTCCGAACTTTTAAATGCACCTTGTATATTCAATCAACTGTTTAAGAGAATGATTTTTTTTTTCATAATAAAGAGTTGCTTTGTAAAGGATAGAAGAGACAATAAGTACTTAAAATTATCTAAACAACAAACAATAATTAAAATAAATAACAAACGTTTTTGGGGGTATTATTCCTATCAAGATCACCATACACTCGTTTCTCTAAGTCTGACAGTTGGCTTTCAATAGTTTCCTCCCAGTCGTTGCTACTCATCATTGATAATAATGTAATACAATTCCTGGAAAAAAAAATTTTTAGCTTTAAGTTAATCTCACCAGTACTGTATTCTTACGAAATCATATATGTAAGGGAGAGAAATGCAGGGTGGTTATAATTAAAGTGACACCATTTAGACCCTTCTAGCAACAGTTCTGGTAATCAGATTTTGACGAAACTTGAGATATATGTTATACAGACCACAGGGAAGAGAATTTTGCAATAAAAAAACTAGTTCACATTTTGACCGCTACGTCAAAATATGGCACTGGTCATGTAAGAAACTATCTGAGAATTTTTACTCAATCAGAGACATTATGCAAATGAGATGTAAAATTAGAAAAGCTTTAAAATGACAGTGAAATTAAATGTAAAGTCATTCTTCACGATGGCTTTAGCTAAAAAGGATCAAGCTTTATTGGTCAAGTTGTTTTACCAGAACTGCAATAATGCTTCCGCTGCACTAAGAGAATATCTGCGAAATGGGCCTATGTCCATTAATGGTTTAAAAAAGATGATTAAGAAATTTGAAGAAACTGGTGAGTTGGGTGTGCTGCCAGGGAGAGGATGGAAATGAATTGCAAATGAGACCGTGGAAGACGTTGCTGCTGCTGTAGTGAAGAGTGCTTCAAGTTCCCAATATTCTTCAGCAAGTGCTCTTCCATTTTAAAGTGGTATCCATACAAGATCCAGGTGGTTCAAAAGTTGCTTCGTGAAGATCCGGAAAAACGCACTAATTTTGCTTGCCAGTTTCTGGCTAGAATAGCCGTTGATAATGCATGGCCATGGAACATTTTGTGGTCAGATGAAGCGCATTTCACACTAGCCGGAGCAGTGAATGCTCAAAACTGTCGCATCTGGGGTACTGAAAAGACGATGGTTGTGCATGAAAAGCTTCTGCACTCCGATTACGTGACTATATGGTGCGGATTCACTTCACATTTCATTCTTGGCCCCTTTTTCACACTCCTCAAGGCACTAAAAGATGTTCAATCACTGGTGCTTGTTACTGCGAACTTCTGCAGCAGAAACTCGTTACTGCATTACAAGAAAGACAATGTTTAGACACTACTGTCTTTATGCAAGATGGTGCAACACCCCACATAGCACGACAAGTGAAGGAACTGCTTCGTGCTCATTTTGGAGATGATCGGGTGATTTCGAGAACTTTTCCAACTGCATGGCTCCTCGTTCACCGCACTTAAACCCTTGTGACTTCTGGTTGTGGGGATATTTGAAAGATAATGTCTATGGAGGAAGAATACAGACTGTCCCTGAATTGAAAGAAAGCATAACACACCATATCACTGCGATACCTCATGAAACCCTTCGTTCTACTGTGGAACATGCAATAATGTGCTTCGAACATGTCATTGACACAAATGTAATGCACATTGAACAAATGCTCTGATTTTATAAATTTCTCTGCTTCTAAATTGTTTTTGTTATTATTCATGCGACATATTTTGACGTAGCGGTCAAAAAGTGAACTAATTTTTTTTATTGCAAAATTCTCTTCCCCATGGTCTGTATAACATATATCTCAAGTTTCGTCAAAATCTGATTTCCAGAACGGCCACTACCAGGTCTGTGAATATGAAACCGGAATTTGCCCATAGATGGCCCTAGCTGTCAATGTAGTTATCGTCAAACCGTATCATTCGTGCCATTTTCTGACTCTGACATCTGACAAAGATTTTCAACTCACAACAATACAAGTTTAATACAACAGCACAGTTTGCAGTAGCGCCGTTGAACATGTCGAATTTTGCGCCTGGAAACTACGATTTGCGGGCAGCATTGATTTTCTGTTATCATTTGAAGAAAACTACTGCAGAATCGCATCGGATGCTTGTCGAAGCTTACGATGAGCATGCTTTGAGTGGTAAATCGCAGTGCTTTGAGTGGTTTAAAATATTCATAAGTGACGTAAGAAACGATGCTTTGTGTTTACTGGGACCAGAAGGGTGGGATCTATTATGAGCTGCTGAAACCTGGCGAAACTGTTAATGATGAATGCTACTGACAACAAATGAGCGATTTGAATCAAGCTTTGTGTGAAAAACAACCAGAATATCAAAAAAGGCAACACAAAGTGATTTTGCTTCATGATACTGCACCATCACACACAACAAAACTGGTCAAGGAAACGACTGAGGCATTTAGTTGGGAAATACTTTCGCATGCGGCTTACTCACCAGACTTGGCTGCATCCAATTACTACTTATTTGCATCGATGCAACACACACTTGCTGAGCAACGCTTCACTTACGAAAATGGCTCGATGACTAGTTTGCGTCAAAAGAGCAACAGTTTTTTTGGCGTGGCATTCACAAACTGTCAGACAGGTGAGAAAAATGTATAGCCAGCGATGGGCAATACTTCAAATAAAATACGTTTTATCATTTTCATACAAAAAACGTATATTTTCTATACAAAAATTCTGGTTTCATATTTATATACCTGGTACATTGAAATTTAATGAACTGCTGTTAAATAAGACTAAGACCATATTTGCCTTGCACAAACTATGTGAAATGTGCATAGGTATTTGGGTATATGTGGATTTTAGTACACCAAGGCTCATACTAATAGGAGATATCGCAATGCTCATGTTCTAGATGGGCAGTGTTTCTTTGAATCCAAGCAGAGTTTTCTTTTTTTACATTCAGAAGGTGGAGGGAATGGGTGAAAGATTTCATCCATGGATACATGACTAAGTTTTTCTTTTTTCTAGTATCAAAATTACACCCATGCTCGAATGCTGAACATCTGGTCACTAACAGACACAGGATGCTCCCAATTGATTGGTTGGTTTGGTTTGTTTGGTATTAACGTCCTTTTCAACTGCCATGGTCATTTTAGGACGGCGTTATAGGGGCCGTAAATTTTGCCTCGCAAGGGTTCTTTAACATGCAGCCGGCAAACGACTACACGGGACCAACGGCTTTACTTCCCTTCCGAAGGAAGTGCGTGATCTGAGAATTTTCCCCCTGAAAAAATCCTCGTCGTCCTCGGCCGGGGTCGAACCCACGTACTCGGGCATCAGAGGCGATCATGCAACCGCTGAGCCACCGAGGCCGATGCTCCCAATTGAAGACTGTATGACAAATATATGGATTGGAAAGAACCTGAAAGAATTGTCATACAAGAGGAAATCGAGAGATGGAAACATCTAAGACTCAACAAGGACAAATTACTAAACAGTCAGGTTTCTTTTCATAGAGATACTATCATAGATTTCATAATTGATTTTATTGACAAGACAGACCGGAAATAGACAACTCTGATCACAATTTCGTCTTTAAGTTTTTGTTTTTTATGATATCCTCCAATTGCAGAATTGTAAACCACCAATCTGTGGTCCTTTTCCCTGATTGGTGGTCCTATCACTGTCTTTACCTATATACAGGGTCTATCAGGTTCGATGGTCATAAAGTACCTAGCGTGATCCTTTGCATGATTACAAACTTAAAGTTCCTTATCGAAAATGTCGAAAACTCAAAATTTAAATTGCGTCGTTACTTCATTTATGAACTTTCCGCATCAGCAGTTCATTAAATTCAAAGGGGCGATTACAATTAAATCGGCGACAATTGTTGAGATTAAATGACGTTTTCGACAGGTTTTCAGCAAACTTCGCGTGATGTTTAGACCCTTAACATTTGAGTTTTGGACATTTTGCATAAGGAACTTTAAGTTTGTAATCATGCAAAGGATCACGCTAGGTACTTAATGACCATCGAACCTGATACACCCTGTATATTGATGATTCTGTATTTCACATTTGTTACTTTTGTTACTTTTGTTAATGCCCATTGAAGATGGTGTAAAACCAAAACGCGTCGGCAATAAACGCTTAAGTATCCGTAACACTCTAGACGTCCACTTATTTCTCTATACTAACAAGGGAATCCCTCGAACATGTATGTCACAGATTTCCACCAAATTGAAATATGTTACTCAATTGAAGCTACAATAGATGCTTGCAAAATAAGAGAGTGCGGATTTTTGTTTCTTTCAAAATAAACCAGGAAAACGAAAAAATTTGAGCCATTGTTAAAGCGGTGTATTAATGCGCTTAACAGAACTTCTTTCTTCCACTACTCACAGCAATAAGCATGAATCCACAGATGAAATAGACAGCAGCAGATGGCAATTGAATGGCTTCTCAAATTTCTAAACAAACTTAGTTTTTAAAATAGATTATTACAATTAGCTAACTGCCTTCCAGTAAAAAATGTCTAGAGTAATTAATAACCATTTCCTTAATTTATTATTTCATTTTATTAAATAATTCGATAATCAAACATGGGGCTGGTTTCGTGTGCAACGTCGAGTAATACGTTGCATTGGTATGTATCGCGGTGCTTTATAATTTTAAATAAAAATAGCATTCATGGATGCCTACCTCATCTTATAAATTATTTCGAGACGAATAATTGTACAGCAAAATTAAGGTTTTATGCTTAATAACAGTGCTCTAACTGCAATTCTTTGGCGATAGCCGCTAACAAGTTTGCTTCCCTACTTTCCGCCATGTTTTTTGAACTCTGCGCACTTCCGGGGCGCTTCACTGGCACGCAACGCTATAGCGTCTACGGTGTGCTTACATGCAAAAAAAGGCTATCTGGGGTTCCCTTGTAAGTGATACTAGTCCAACGGAACTTTTGAAATGTATTTCTGCTTCACTGCTAATGCTCCTCCTTGGAATGTTTACAAAATTTGATTTTATACAGTAGCGTTCAAAAGTAACTGGTCAAACTGTTTTTTGGCCTTAAATGTTGAAATATTTGTTGTATATGATATCAAATATATTTACTTTAAACCTTTGTAAATATGCCCTGATAAAATTAGCTTATTTCAAATACTTGTCTTTTTTTAAAACATAAAAATGCAAATTGAGCATGCTCAAAAGTAACTGGTCAATGCAAAACTTACAGAAATAAACAAAAAAAAAAAAACACAAAACAATGTTTACTAATAAGAACAACCTTTATTTGTTAATATTTTGTTAACCTTTAGACGCTAACACAGTTTGACAGCGTCGAGGCATACAATCCACTAAAGCTTCAATTTTAGATCGACTGATTTGGTTCCGTTCTTGCTGTAGCATTTCGAAATTTTCTGTGCAGCATTTTGCTTTTTTGCCGGCACATTGACGAGACAACTCCTCCCAGATGTGCTCGATCGGATTTAGGTCCGGAGATTGTGATGGCCGGTTGAGAACACGGATTCGGTTAGAAAGGGGCCAGTCTGTGATGACATGAGCTTTATGTTTCGGGTCATTATCGTGTTGATAGACCCAGCCACGTGGCATATTAGATCTTGCATAGGGCAGCATGTGTACTTGTAAGATATTCTTGCATGCGATTTTATCCATGATACCCTCGATACGGACTAGCGGCCCCATTCCTTCACGGCTGAAGCATCCCCACACCATCACACTTCCTCCACACTGTTTCATGGTTGGTAACTGGTATTTTGGATTGAATCTGGAACCCGGAGGACGTCTAACATAAGAAATTCCGTCGCTTCCAACAGAAGGAACTTGGACTCGTCACTCCACAATACTTTACTCCATTCCTTGGATGTCCACTTTTCGTGCTCTTTAGCAAACGCTGTCCTGGCTTTTCGGTTTTTCACAGAAATCATAGGTTTCTTGACAGGTTGACGACCAAATAATTGTCCTTCACGAAGACGACATTTTGTAGTCTGCACGCTAAATTTGACATTGTAGTTTTCCTGCATTTCGCAGTTTAAGTCCACAGCATTCTTGTGAGGATCGGCCTTTGACAATCTTTGCAAGATATTATCTTCCTTTTGAGTAGTGGCTCTTGGTCGACCTGATTTCACAGCTCATGTGACGACTCCTCGCAATCGAAATCTTCTCATTATGTCAGTAACCGCTGATTTGTTTAGACCAAATTGTTCAGCTACTGCCTGATGAGTACCTCCTTTGCTAATGGCATTCACAACAGCGTTTTCTACAGGAGAGGAGATATATTTTCTTGGATCCATGGTTAATGAACACCAATGAACCTTACAAAAGCGTTGCATTTGCAAATGAGTGATATAGGACACCCCCGAACCTTACAATGAACATGACCAGTTACTTTTGAGCGTGCTTAATTTGCATTTTTTGGTTTTAAAAAAAGACAAGTATTTGAAATAAGCTAAATTTTTCAGGGCATATTTACAAAGGTTTAAATTAAATAATTTTAAAGCTTTATTCATATACAATTAATATTTCAACATTTATTGTCGAAAAACAGTTTGACCAGTTACTTTTGAATGCTACCGTACATCTTTGTATGTGATACTAGACAGCATGAATATTAGCATACAGGATATCTGCATATTGCCACCTTCCAAAGAAGGTCTGATAATTACATTTGTTTTACTGTTGCAAAACCTAAACAATCAATGTGTGCAACAACGAAACTCGAGAATTTTAGACGGACACGCCCAACTGCATATCGTGGACAGGTCATCTTGATTGATGTATGAACGATTGCGAATAAACGAGGACATTCCAAATGTGGAATAACCTTATTTTTCCTGCATCTATAATTGTGAAGTGTCAGATTAAAAGGAAATGACCTTGGAGGTTCCGAAATATTTTTGAAGAAATTTAACAGCAAAAAAAACCTAAAAAACCAGACTATAATGCTTAATCAGAGTATGCGAAGCATTAAGCTTCATTTCTGTACTTCTAGCTTGATGTTGAAAATGATCGCTCACCAATGACCCCTCATTAAGCACAAAGAGAAGTGATCACAATGAATCAGATCGATTAATCCGTCAATCATTTGTCTGTACTAAACACCCTATATTCAATCGTGACATTTTTAAACAAAATAACCCGGCTTTTTCGATACTTACCAGGGGATTTGTGTTTATTCGTAAACTAGACGACCATTTTTATTTTCCCAGAAGCATTTCAAATCTAAGACAAACAGAGTTTTTTAGAAAAATAGTAAACAACATTTATACGTTAAATTTAAACTAGATATGACTCAAAGATTCTTTTATAATCTATTACTATGAATGGAAAAACAAAAATTTTATGTGGGTAATAAAAATCTTGAACAAGACGATAATTTCAGAGTCTCGGATCTATCGAGCACACAGCACCGATCATGTTTATGATGCTACACATTTCATGCTTTTGAGATCTTTAT
The DNA here is from genome assembly GCA_023313115.1 of Rhysida immarginata. Taxonomy (NCBI): domain Eukaryota; kingdom Metazoa; phylum Arthropoda; class Chilopoda; order Scolopendromorpha; family Scolopendridae; genus Rhysida; species Rhysida immarginata. Next base: position 405,832 of record JAHWFO010104987.1, read on the forward strand.
TCGATTTAAAATGCAATCGTTGACACGAAAAATTTACACAGTTGCAAATGGAAATACACGGAGGAGCATTCAAGTAAGCGTTATTAGAATATATAAAATAAAGCATAAACGTTTTGATTTTAAGTTAAACAGAAATTGACGTTCTTAGGCGAGTGATGCAATCGAATGAAACTTGCTTTCAGAATTAATAAATGGCTCTTACTCTTTATTCAATTAGAATTAATCCTCGAACAAGCGAACGAATGATTATTATGATTATATGAACGTTAGGATAATTTTCAAGAAAATTAGTTTTCTACTCGGAGGTATCTTGGTATAACGGTATCTTACTTGATGTAGGACACACCAAGAATTTTTTTCGCTCATAGTAATGAAACCATGTGTTAATGTTAACTATCTGCACATCGCGCGATGACTGATCATGCGACCAAGGCAAATGAATATATTTTTTAAAGTCTGGGGGGGGCCCCCCCCCCCCCCCCCCCCCCTCTAATAAACTGACATATACCCCCTTTTCTATTTAGTCACAGTAGATAGTTAACATTAACCAGAAAGTAATGCACCACAATTCTTTTCTCCATCCCCAACAATGGTACGAATGTGAAACTTAAGATATGCATTCTTTGAAGTTTTCGGATTGCGTGCACAAAGTTTCCGTTTCTTCCGCCAGATAGCGTACGTGCAGCAATGGAACAACATGGCGTCTGTAAGTGATGTTCCTTACAAGCAGCGTGTCGTCATTGAATTTCTCACTACGGAGCAAGAAACGGTTGGAAACATTCACAAACGTTTATGCAGTTTATGGAGCATCAGCAGTCGACAGAAGTACGGTTAGTCGCTGGGCACAAAGGGTGAGGCCATCAGAAAGCGGTTCAGCAGAGCTCCAAGATTTGCCGCGGTCACAGTATTGAAGTCAATTCTCGGACATGAATCCGCCTTTTGTGCCTTATCAGCTCATTTGTTCGTGCGATGATGCCATCATTGACAGCAGTTGCTGGCCTTGTCTTATGAGGTTTGTTGCTGGTGGATTTTCATCCTCTTACAGACTTTTGGTACCAAGCAAAGACGGATGATCAGGATAAACGTTACTCGGTGGACTGTCTTTGATTATGTATTTGTTGTTGATAATGTTCAACACTGATGCTTTTTTTTTATGGTGCATCTTCATGCTCTTTGTCTTCCACATCGAATCATTACTTTTTTATTGGCTGTATATGAAGGAAAACCTCTTACACAAAAGAACATGTGTAAAGAGTATTATTAGCAAACGATGTGAATTTATTTGTACACTTTCAATTATGGTGTAGAAATCATTGAATGTCTCTTTGAAAACTAATGACTTGAACAATGTTGATTCATTGTTAGTAAATCATTCTGAAGTTAAATTTGTTTCTCTCTCAATTGCAGAGGCTAATAAGCCCTTTGGATGCTCAACAGCAGCGATGGAGATCTTCTACTCCCCTGAACACTGTGATCATGTTTGTTCCTCAGCAAGAAGCCTGGATCGTAGAGAGAATGGGTCGCTATTTCAGGATACTTCAGCCTGTAAATTGAAATGCTTTTTCTGATTCTGTCAAATTATTCAGACATTGCATTCTAAACTGAATGTTATCTTTTGTTTTTTTTCTCCTGTTCAGGGTTTAAATTTTCTTATTCCTGTTCTTGATAGAGTTAAATATGTACAGAGTTTGAAAGAAATTGCAATAGATATTCCAAAACAATCTGCAATTACTTTAGGTAGGTCTTCCAAATCTTTTAATCAGTTTCTTTGGATAATTTTTTTTCTAACCTGATCAATTTTCTTATTTTTCAAACTCGCTTATCCGTTAGGATCTTGATTTATAAAATAATTGTACGAATAGCTTTCGTCCACTCTACTTCCCATATGAAATGCACAGTTCTTATTACGGTTTTGGTTTGGCTCAAAGAACCGAAATGATTAACATTAACTATGAGGGTTATTCGTAAAGTAAGGTCTGTTTTGCAATAAAACCAAACTACTATATATATTTTCAAAATGTTTTCTTTACCAGATTCTATGTACCTTTAACTGTTTTTCCATATAGTTTCCAAGTTTATTTAAGCACTTGTCATAGCACTCAGTGTGCTTCTGCATGGTCACTTCATAGAAGCTGCCGCTGGTGAAGAAAGTCATGCAGTTTTCACTTGTTCATCGTCACTGAAATGCAGGCTACCGATGATCTCCTTTAGATCTGATTAGTTGGGAACAATTAGACCACCCACTTTACAGTCCGGATCTCGCATCCAGTAGCTACCACCTGTTCCGGGAGCTAAAGGAGATCATCGGCAGCCTGCATTTCAGTGACGATGAACAAGTGAAAACTGCGTGATTTTCTTCACCAGCAGCAGCTTCTATGAAGTGATGAAGGAAGTACATTGAGGGCTATGACAAGTGCTTAAATAAACTTGGAAACTATGTGGAAAAATAGTTAAAGGTACATAGAAAATAATAAAGAAAACATTTTGAAAATATATATACAGTTGAAACCCGTTAATACAAAATCGTCGGGACCATAAATTTTTTTTGTATTAACCGGAATTCGTATTATCCATCAACTCTGATAACTTTCGAAATAAGCATAGAAAAATTATTGTTATAAAATACGTACATTTTTATTTCGTTCCTTCAGTAAAACACTGTTATTTTGGTCTGTCTACATGACATTACAAAATTTCTGCTTAAAACATTATTTACTTTTGAGTATAACGTAAATAAATCTGGAGGAACGTTTTCCCCATACAAAATAAATGATTTGAGATCGTCCATCACAGTAATCATACGCTGTGTTGACGAAGCAGAGTGTTGAATTTGCCCGGGATCATCATCACTTTCGACTCCGCCATCTTGGTTTCTATCTAGACACTGTTGAACGATCTTGTCATCAGGAAAAAAGTAAACTTACTTGTTGAAACCGTTTCAGCAATGCCTCTTCCATTTCCTCATGTGTTGCTGTCGCATCCGTTTCCTTTTAAGTGTCCCACTTGTCTCTGCTAGCTGTCTTATTTTTTTCAGCGTTTTTTATTAGCGTTGACAAAGTTGACGGAGGAATTTCAAATTCTTTAGCAATCTGCCCTTTTTTTGCATTTGGTTTTTCAACGGCATCTAGAATTTTTAATTTCACTTCTAGCGAAAAATTCTTTAGTTTCTTTTTCCTTACGTCGGACATGGTGTAGCAGCTGCACGGCAGTATGTATGCAGTCTTTGTAATCTGTAGTCTGCAGCTACGTAGTCTGTATTGAAGAAGACCGATTGATTCCTGTTTAAAATTGCCACGTGCGCTCTCATACAGAACCAGTCAGATGCGTGTTAGTGAACACCACGTTATTAGTGGTGTTCGTCACGCCCGAAAGAACACGTGATTCTTTAGAAGTCAGTGGCAATAGATCTTAGAAAATATTTAATTTTTATTTTAGAAAATTGCATACTTCGAAAACTTATTAGAATTTTTATTCTGATCACAATTTTCTCACTAAATTTCCGAAATTTTCCTTCGTATTAACCGGACTTTAATTAAAAATCGTTTGTATTAAGAGGATGAATTTACATGTAAATATCATTCACGGGGACGGGCCAGCAAAATTTTTCGTATTAACCAGGTTTTCGTATTAACCGAGTTCGTTTTAACGGGTTTCGACTGTATTCAGTTTTGTTTTTATTGCAAAACGGACCTTACTTTAACAATAACCCTCATATCATTTTGGCCATGTTCTCGAAGAGATAGGACATGCCTATTACATGTATAACGTTTACTTACTTTTTTGATGCTTTATTCAAATCTGAAGTCAAAATAAAAAAATTCAAAAATTAATGGTAACAGAATGATTGACAACGTGATTTCAGTAACAATGGTTTTAACATTGTTGGAAATAGATGGAAAGGAAAAAATCCGTGACTTGTAGTTGAACCAGGAAACATGAGCAAGTGACTCCTGCTGTAATAAACCTATCGGAATACCTGCATGGCTGTGAGGGCTGCCCAGTGAAGTTTAGTCTAAGAATATGTAAATGGTATCAGCGTCTATGGTAGCTTAATTGGTTTAGAGCAGTGGTTCCCAAACTTTTTCGACTCATGAATTTTTTTTACAAAGTGAAAATCTCTGACTTATAAAATATATGTAGATGATAACATCCTTTACTCCTCATGGATCAAAGTTCAAGATGATCTTCAATGGATAGAGAAATGGTATAGTACTTGAGGTATGAAGTTGAACGTTATCAAAACAAAAATATTAACTATTTCTCAAAAACCAGAATCAAGACACTTCCTGGTATTCATGCTTGATAGTACGCTACAATTTAACAATTTAATACCTTAGTGTTGCATCTAGGCTGGAATAGAAGGGCGCGGCGCCCTGCCTTTTTTCAATGCGCCCTGCCCTTTTGCAACATGCCCTGCCCTTTCTGAGCGCACCCTGGCCTTTTTCGTTGGATTTATTTAAACTAACCATCATAATGTGCGCTTATGTGTCCGTCTTGCCCTACTTTCTGACCAAATGTGCCCTAATTATTGTTCATTTCCCTGCCATTTTGCTAGATGCAACCCTGCCTTATGCGAAAAGATTATTACTGGCCTAAAAAGCCGTGGTTACCTCATGAAAAGACTAAGATCTCTGCTATCTTACAAAGAACTTAAATTGGTTATTGAAACCAAAATTATTTTTTATTTGCATTATACCATTGTACTGTGGAATAGTGTACTTCAACATACACTGATTGGAAGAAAGTAATTGGACCCTTTCGATTTTAGATGTTTTGTCGAATATCTAGAAAAATACTTGATGAATTATCCTGAAATTTCAGGGGTGTAAAAAGGATGTTACACCTCGTATATTTCAGCGAAGGTTTTCTCCCGAAGGCAAATAGGGGACCAGCAAAGAAGTGAACCAAAAATAAAAAATGTTTGGATTCACCCTGTAAAAAATAATGCATATGCTTAAGAGGCTTGTTTTACTTTTCTGTGTTCATTTGTATGAGAATAGCACATAGATTCATGGAGATATAAAGGTTTCTTTAAAAAGGTCCAAATGTTTTCCTAAGTTTTTTGTTTATAACATGCAAGATTTTCAACCCAATGCACATTTACAGGAAACTACAGTACAGATAACACCCTACAATCAGAATAGAAAAATATTAAATATTTGATGAAATATGAGCATTGTTACTAACTAATGTTTAACTGCACATTCACATGCGTTACCAAATTGTTTTTTGCATAATTTATTAGCCAAATGTATAGAGCTACTCTTGTAAAAAGCCCAAGCAAATGTCGTGAAAATTGAGAAAGATATCACTAATAGAATGAGGTGAATTTCAGTTGCTCTCAAAAATAAACAAAACGATAAGGGGCTTTCTCCAAACTTTTATTTTTGGATCGGACACCAGTATCAATTTCTTCTTACGCTGATATGAAGTCAATATTTTTTCATTTCAGCGTAAGAAGAATTATTGATCTAAGGAGTTTAAATGATTAATTTAAATTTAAACGAGTTCAGTCTCCTTTTAATGGGGAAAATCGTAAAATTAATAAAAACAAAAAAATTAATAATAAATAAAGTCACCAATCTTGAAAAACGATGAAGGAACTTGTGAGATGGAAGAAAACTCAAAGGATGTAGTCTATTGCAGATGTTGTTGATAGTAGAAATAAACCCAGTCTATTGAGGATGTAGATGAAGCCTTGTGAAGATAATGTTGATAGGGGAAAACGATAATCTTGAAGGAAGTGTTGGTTTTGAAATACAGATGAAATTTTGAAGAGGGTGATCCAAATATTTGGGATAAAATTTAAATAAAAGAACGTTTTCGAGAATATTTCTCATCATCAGTTGGCTTAAATATTTTTGAATGGTGAAAACAGTTGAAATAAGAATTTAACAATTGATATAAAGGTGATGAAGCTAAGTTGGTTGTAATTGTTGGTTATGATTGTTGGCTATTGTATACTAGGGTGATTGTTGTTTAAAAGTAGTGTCCATTTATTGTTTATCTCTATTGATGGCTTGGCTAAATTTTTGTTATTTGTAATGATATTTATTGTTTCTTTAATTAATCTTTTTTTATAATTTTCTTCTTTTCCAATGATTTTTGTGTTATTCCAGTCTTGTGTGTGGTTTTTGTCTTTGTGGTTTTGATACAATGATTAACTAAATGGTTGTTTTTGTCTTTGTGGCGAAGTGCTCTTTCATGTTCTTTTAATCTTATTTCTAATTGCCGTTTAGTTTGACCTGTGTAGATATGTTCACAATTTTTATTAATTTTACGATTATCCCCATTAAAAGGAGACTGAACTCATTAAAAGTAAGAAGAAGTTGATACTGATGTCCGATCCAAAAATACAAATTTGGAGAAAACCCCTTATCGTTTTGTTTATTTTTGAGAGCAACTGAAATTCAATTCATTCTATCAACGATATCTTTCTGAATTTTCAAGATATTTGCTTGGGCTTTTTATAGGAGTAGCTCTATACATTTGGCTAATAAATTATGCAAAAGACAATTTGGTAACACATGCGCAGTTAAACATTATTTAGTAAAAATGCTCATATTTCATCAAATATTTAATATTTTTCTATTCTGATTGCAGGGTGTTGTCTGTACTGTAGTTTGTCAAGTTTCCTGTAAACGGCATTGCATTGGGTTGAAAATCCTGCGTGTTATAAACAAAAAACTTAGAAAAACATTTGGACCTTTTTAAAGAAACCTTTATACCTACAGGAATATACATGCTATTCTCATACAAATGAACACAGAAAAGTACAACAAGCCTCTTAAGGATATGCTACAGCTACAATGCATTTCAAGCATTATTTTTTACAGGGTGATTCCAAACATTATTTTTTTGGTTCACTTCTTTGCTGGTCCCCTATTTGCCTTCAGGAGAAAACCTTCGCTGAAATATATGAAGTATAACATCCTTTTTATACCCCTGAAATTTCAGGATAATTCGTCAAGTATTTTTCTAGATATTCGACAAAACGTCTAAAATTGAAAGTGTCCAATTACTTTCTTCCAATCAGTGCAATTTTCAAAGACTAAAAGTGGCTTATATTGCTTTGCTCAGAACAGCTTTTAGAGCAACAAAATATGACTCAATCACTCTGCTATGCCACCAACAAAAGTTACCGAAGCTCGAAGCAATACGTTGTGGTTAAACTTTCGGGTGTGCTTCGGAATCCTCTTCGCCCAGCTTCATTTATTTTCAAAGTGGCTTCAAAAATCAGATAAATACTAAACAATAAGGAAAAATAAGATTGAAATCCCCTATAACGACCTTCCTCGCCAGATACTTTCCATATACAGTGCGGACCCGGTCGAACGTGGTCATCGGGAGCCACGATTTCGCGACCGCATTAGATCTAGCCGCGTTCACCCCCCCCCCCCCTCCCCACGATCAAAACTTTCGCGTCCCATGATCAAGATCTGCTATGAAACTGGTTTCTGCTTATTTTTATAATTTCATTTGATATTATATGTACAAAATGTCGTGTATTTGCATGTAGTTCTGAATAAAATGAAAAAGAAATCCAGTTTCATATTCAATCTAAAAGAGATAAATCAACTGAAATCAGTCGGCTCAAACGTGGTTGACAAGAGCTGCGATTTCATCTGTCCAGAATAGCGTTTCTTGGCTGACATCTCCGCCGAGTGATGACATTTCAAATAAAATAAAATAAAATTCGACTGGGTCCGCACTGTAATGCGATGTCAATATGGAATACTGTACCATCAGAGGTCCGTCATATACCAATGATATGCAAAGCCCCAAGGTGTCAAGCTACATGTGCCCAGTTTAGGAGAAGAATCAAGGAATACTACCAGTTTAGTCAAGATATGGGAATGTCAGCTTTCACCTATCTGCTCTTGTATATCTAATGAGATAGCAACGTTCATCGTCGGACGCCTATTCCTTTTAATTTATTCCTTTGGGAATGCTCACCAAATATTAATAATAATATCTACATGCAATAGACCGAACTTCGAAATCAGCCATTTATGGAAAATTTTTGACGAATTCAAGTTTGGGAAACAGTGTTTAGAGCAGTGAGTTGATGCTTACATTCATGGTTCGAATCCAGGTCACGCTTTTTTCTCCCTTTATATTTCCATCTGTTTTCAAGATTGAATATTGCAGGATATCTGCTGAGACGCTATAAATAGTATTTTCTAATTATAAAATTTTTTTTCTTATAAAAGCAGGATTATACATGGTGTCCCGTAAGCCATGGTCGTAAATTTAATGGTATGCATATTCAATAACAAGGAACAAAAAACTCCTTATGAACATAGGTCGAATAAAGCACAGTTTCCAAGAAAGAATGCCTTTGTTGACAAATGGAGCAACAACCCGTACAGGTGTTCCTTTGATAGTGTCTCGTGTATCTTGAACTCGTAGCAAATGCTCAAAATGTCCACCATGAATACGGCAGCATGCTTCAGCTCTTCTCCTCAAAGAGGCACGCAAACGTTCGCAAAGATCAGCATTCTCTCAAATGTTCTCAAAGGTGTAAGCCATGCGATGGCGCAGGGTGTCCACAGTATCCCTCGATGCGCATACACGTGCTCTTTTAGATAACCCCAGATGCAAAAGTCCACTGGATTCAAGTCCGTAGATCGAGGAGGCCATGCACGTGGTCCACCCCGACCCATAGCTGCCAAGTGTTCCGATTTTATCGTATTTGTTCCGCTTTTTTAATCTTGTTCCGGGAATACGATTTTGGACCAATATAGTCCGATTTAAGCCATTCACGGAATTTGACCGTTGCTGTGCAAGATGCAATTATTTTCCTCTTCTGTCACGCCAAAGCTTAGCTTAGTGCCACATTATTATAGTATTTTATTCCGTTTAGGTGAAACCGAAAGTCTTACCACGTTTTAGATTTTACCGGAAACGGAAATGTGGATAGCGCTAGTAGCGGGAACGCTGTAAAGCTTGCCTTCATGTTACTGAAGTAGCTGGTTGCAGTGTGTCGTGTAAATAGATATCATTTTGAATATAATCATCGCCTGGAAATATGTCAAAACGTAGAACGCAAACTTATCTATAAGGTACTGTACTTATAGACAGGTACTCTCAAGAGTTTGATTTTATTAAAAAATCTCATAAAGGAAATTCCTACACATTTTGCAGTTTATGCAACTGTAATAGAAAAATAGCACATGAATGTAAAAACGATATAATTTTTCATGCTAAAACCGCGAAGCACGTTTCAGCATATAACAGTAGCTTGAAGAAAAGACCCAAAATGACGGATTATGTATCTACTGCTTCAGATAAGATAGTTATTAGAGCAGAACTGTTATTTACGGGATTTTTTCTTGAACATAACATTCTGTTAGCTGCGGCCGATCACGTGTCGAAGCTGTTGAGTTCTAAATGATTGTATTAACATTGTTAGAAGTATTGGAATTGTACGAGGGTGGGCTGAAAAGTAATGCCTCCAAGGCCATAACACTTTTATTTTTTAACGAATTTAAAATTTTTTTTTTCTCAAATGATGGCTTATTTTGTTCTCTTTCAAAAACACTTTATGTCTATGTCACTAGATGGTGTAGGTGTGCTGAAAATGAAACATATTGGCGACCTACATGGAAGTCAGGTTGAAACAGTGCGCAGTGATTGAGTTTTTGACAGCTGAAGGTTGCGATCCTGTCCAAATTCATCGCCGAATGAGAGCTGTATACGGCAATGCATAGGGGGTGGGGGCATAGGGTTCCGATTTTTTACCCTTGTAGGTTGGCAGCTCTGCCGACCAATTCATCTGTGGTGAAAGGTGACAGTCAGTTGATTTCGCACAGCCAGTTGATAATGTGCGGGTGCACCATCATGCATGAACCACATTTGTTGGCGAATCGCAAGAGGCACATTTTCTAATAACACAGTCCAGGCAACGAATCAGCCAGGTCTGCTTCCTTCCATTTACATGAACAGGGCATTCCATTTACATGGCAATGGGAAGAGGTTTAGTTTCTTTGCGTATCATCATCATCATTTCTCGGAAACAGTGCGATGTTCAACCGATGTTCATAGGGACTTTTTTGTTCCTTGCTATTGAATATGCATACCATTAAATTTACGACCACGACTTACGGGACACCCTGTGTTATCATGATGTCACTTTCATTAATCTTCTTGTTTCTCTTTTAGATAATGTTACTTTAAATATTGATGGTGTCTTATATTTGCGAATATTGGATCCTTATAAGGTTAAATGAAGTGTAATTGTTAGTATCATCTTAATCATAACAATATTAAATGAAGTAATCTGTGAATTATTTTTGCTTTTGATTTTGTAGGCTAGTTATGGAGTGGAAGATCCTGAATTTGCGATTACACAATTGGCTCAGACAACAATGAGATCAGAATTGGGCAAAATTGCTCTAGATAGTGTTTTTCGTGAGAGAGAATCCTTAAATATCGCAATTGTAGGCATGTGTTTAATACTTCTGTATGTACGACCGTGAAATGTTTCTAAGTCTTTGTGAGAAAATTGTTTGAATGAAAATTGTTTCTCTTTTGAATTTTAGAAGCCATCAATAAAGCCAGTTCTGCATGGGGAATAAGTTGTCTTCGTTATGAAATACGTAAGTTGCAGATATGCAATTGGAGGATTCGATGGATGTCGTGTTAAATATATTAAAATTGTGCATATTTAAGATTATTACACTGCTCATATAAAATCAAACAAAATATTGGTTTTATTTAGGGTGTGTCTAAAAAGTCCGGCCGGTCGCCAACAGATTACGTGGTACGATCGGCGGCCATTTGCTTCCATTTGTTCGTTCATGGACACCGCGGTCGTGAGCATTTTGCGTCAAAATGACGTCGTAGCAAGGTTCCTCATCGTATTTCGCCATCTCCTTTCTCCAAAATATATTTATTATGTATCGGGCACTCGAACACTTGAATTTTCTTATTTCGTCTGCCATTTTGATTCTACTCACCGAGGCAGCCGATTGTGACCGGCATTGGACTCCGGTCGCGCTCATCGCGACCAATCTTTACTTTATGAATCGAGGGTCATCAAAATCGTCAGAAAATTTAAAATGAATAAAGCTAGCTACGTATGCCTGCATCGTTCCCGCATCGATCGGACAAAGTCGAAATTTCGAGTCAGTCACTGGTGGCTCCAAAACGAACTTTGTGATGGGCTTTAAAAGGTCGTGACCGGTCAGACTTTTTAGACACACCCTTATATTGAAGAGTAATGTTATTTTATATCAATGTCATCAAAAAACGTTTATCATCGTAGGAGACATTAAGCTCCCTTCTCGAGTTCAAGAAGCAATGCAAATGCAGGTAGAAGCAGAACGCAAAAAGAGGGCAGCAGTTTTAGAGTCGGAAGGTTTGTATTTTTTAATGGTACCTATAATAAAATTTGGAGAGAGAAGTGGATATAAATTACTATTGTCGTCAACTGATAAACATGGTTCCGGGAATGAACTATTTTGAAAATGGTTGTAATTGAAACAATGGCACGTGCTCTAATGGTGCCCTTATGACGCCCTCAAAAATTTTAAATGATATTATATGGCATGTAATATATCAAACCACTGGAATGACGTAACATGAATGAATATAACATCAAATTAATGATAGTTGAAATTGGTCTAAAGGCACCTGGTTCATGGGAACTTCAATGTTAAAATAAAGCATGTAATATATCAAACAATTTGGAATAATATGTCGTGAATGAATACTACGTAAAATTAAAGATAAACCAAATTGGTTCAAAGATACGTCCGAACTCTGTGGGGACGTGCATGTTTAATTACTGTTTTCGCCAACTGATAAATATGGTTCCGCGACAGGTTTAGTTTAGCCTTTCGGTACTTTGTCATTCCTTAATGGTTTATTTACTTGTTGTCTATATACACTGAGTGAGCATATTATTATGACCACCTGACATGTTTATGCAAATGCGCGCACGGATATCGCCACAGTGTTGCTAGCGGGCCGGACCAATATAAAAAGGGAAACTGAGTGTCGTCGACAACAGTAGACGTGTTCCATTCTTCAACTATGGGTAAACGACGCGATTTAACAGCCTTCAAACGTGGGATGATTGTAGCTGCTCAGAGCTATGGAGCGAGTATCAGCGAAACAGCAGCATTCGTGGGGTGCTCGAGAGCAGCCGTCGTTAAAGTATTTAAAGACTGGACGGTTAGCCGGAAGACGGGGTCTGAACGTTCGCGTTGTGGGCGCCCGCGGATGGTTGATGATCGAACAGAACGGAGACTGTCATGACTGGTAAAGGATAACAGAAGGGCAACTGTGCATCAAATCACTACTGACCTTAATCAGAGGTCCTCCCAAACGGTCTCTGAATGCACTGTCCGCTGCACACTGCATCGCATGGGATCTGGAAGCAGAAGACCTGTCCGCACACCTTTGCTGTCTGCAGCCAACAAGCGGAAACGACTCCAATTCACTCAGGAGCACGAGGACTAGACTATCGAGCAGTGGAAACAAATTTTGTGGTCTTACAAGTCACGATTCCAGTTACATCATGCAGACGGCCGTGTGAGAATCTGGCGGAAACCGCACGAAAGCATGGACCCCGCATGCACGAGTGCAACCCTTCAGGCCGGTGCGGGCTGTGTTATGGTCTGGGGAATGTTTTCCTGGCATGCGTTGGATCCGTTAATACGTGTCGAACAACGTCTGGATGGCACAGCATACCTGTGTATCGTCGCCGATCAAGTCCACCCTGTCATTGTGATGGCGTACCCCAATGGAGATGGCTACTTCCCGCAAGACAATGCGCCGTGCCACAGAGCATGTATTGTGCAGGAGTGGTTCCAGGAACATGAGGGGGGCTTTACCTTACTTCGGTGGCCCCCACAATTCACAGATCTCACTCCAATTGAGCATTTGTGGGACAAAGTCGAACGAACCATCAGACGGCTGGATCCACCACCGTCCAATCTAGCACAATTAGACAGTGCTATTCATCAGGCATGGTATCAGATTCCTCCCACCACCTTCCAACATCTCGTGGAATCAATGCCACAAAGAATTACCGCAGTATTAAAGGCAAAAGGTGGCCCAATGAATACTGACAGGGTGGTCATAATAATATGCTCACTCAGTATATATCAATTTCACTGCCAGAAGCAATACTAAGGACTCACAATTTAATGAATTTTTTGGTATTACTAGGGGTAAGGGAAGCAGATATTAATGTTGCTGAAGGCAAGAAAAGAGCCAGAATTTTAGCGTCCGAAGCACAGAAAACAGAAGAAATCAATAGAGCACAGGGTAAACGCAACTAACTGAAAAGCTCATTTTCCATTATTCTGAAGGATTTTAAAATATTACTACCATTTAATTAAACCTTCCTGATTTAGGTGAAGCTAGCGCAATAATGGCCAAAGCCGAAGCAAGAGCGAGATCATTGCATGTTATTTCCAGTGCCTTGTCGCAACAAGTATGTTACGGTGGTGATAAATTAGCTGACATTTCTTTTATCGGAGGAGCTGTTGGAAACTTTAATGTATTTCCTTTATTTTTCCGTAGAATGGACCGAATGCCGCATCACTCAATGTAGCAGAGCAGTACGTGACTGCATTTAGTAAGTTGGCCAAGCAAGGCAACACCATCCTCCTTCCGTCTAACGCCGGAGACATTACTGGCATGGTTGCGCAGGCAATGGGCATCTACAAAACTCTTCACAGGTCGGAAGGTGCTCTCCAAATGGGAAGGAACGACGAACGGTTTGAACTGTACAGTGATGAAGAAGAGTTGAAACAAGACGCTTTACAGAGTTCCAAAGTCGATTCAATCCAACAAAAGGATGCAAATTAAAAAGCCAATATGTTTGACTCGTTAACTTTATTTTATGAGATTTAAATTTAAAGCAGCCTTCACTGTACAATAAGCCATCTTCAGGTGTTATAAAAAAAATTTCTTAAATTTAACGCAGAATGTCATAAGTTTGTTTTTGTATTAAAATTACTGCAATAAAATTTTTAAAGCAGTAGACTTTTTGGAATAGTGGAACGAGTGAATAGGCATCGCATTCAGATTTTGCATACTTGGAATCACATGAATTCATTTTCTAAATGTTCGTGGAACGTTCAAAAATTAATGCACAATTTATTTCTATGACACACAATGCTACGTGGCTTAAATTTTGAGGTCTCTTAGTTTGAACTTTCTGCCTCTGTTATGCAAAGTACAAGCACCTCTGCCTGGCGGCAACATGATAGGGAGTGTTAAAAATTAGTTAAGGCATCGTTATCCAACGATAAAAGAGTTTTAGTATCAAAATATTACGAGCAGTAGCTGCTCCTGACTATAATAAGTGGAGGGGCACAAATACAAATTCTTAGGCTTTTTCGTACAAAAGTTTTAGCTTGATTTGTATTTGGAGCCTCGTGGCCCCTGCCGAAGCCTCAGAGGACTATATAAATTTCTGTGTGTATTAGCTAAAATTTTAAGCAACACATTATAAGTATAAAACATTTCAGATTTCTGTACTTTTGGTTTTAAATTTATAGCTTGATTTGAGATTGAGGCTGCAAGGCCCCTACCAAGTGACTTATAGAATTTTAATATAGATTAGCTAAATTTTTAAATACCACACAATGATTAAACAAAATTTCAGGACCGTAGGCCTTTCTGTTCAAATTTTTTAGCTTTAATTGTATTTGAGGCCGCCAGGGGCCCGAAGGCCTATACCAGTCTCCTTGTATATTGTCTATAATTTTTAAGTAACACACTGTAAAAATACAAAACTTCAAGTTCTTAGGCCTTTTTATTATTCAAATGTTAGAGCTTATTTGTGATTTGGGCTTCAGGGCCTCTGTGGAGACCTGAGAGCCTTATACCAGTTTTTAGACTATATTAGCTAAATTTTTAGTAAACTACTATAAGCATACAAATTTTCAGATTTCTAAGCCTTTTCGTTCAAACATTATAGCTCTGTTTGTGTTTAGGGCCCCTGCTAGGGCCCCAGAGGACTATATAAGTTTTAGCGTATAAGAGCTAAAATTTTAAGTAACACATCATAAATATGCAGGAATTCAGATTTCTGGACTTCGGTTCAAAAGTTATAGCTTGATTTGTGACTAGGGGCTCAGGGTCCCTGTCGAGACCCAAAGCACCTTATACCAGTTTTTAGCGTATATTAGCTAAATTTTTAAGTAATTTTCTATAAGTAAATAAAATTTCAGATTTCTAGACCTTTTCGTTTAAAAGTTTGTAGCTTTGCTTGTGCTTGGGGCCTCTGTGTCTCTGCTGGAGCCTATATAACTTTTTTTGTATATTTGCAATATTTTTTTTAGTACCACACTTTGAATATACAAAATTTCAGATGCCTAGGCCTTTCCATTCAAATGTTATAGCTTCAATTGTATTTGGTGCCTCGAGGCCCCTGGGGGGTTCTAGAGGCTTATATCAGCTTCCTTTTATATTGGCTATAATTTTTAGCACCAAACTAGAAATATATAAAATTTCAGGTTTCTTGACCTTTCCGTTCAAAATTATAACTTCATTTGTATTTGGCGGGCCCCATAGGCCTACATCACATTTCATGTATATTTGTTATATTTTTTAGTACCACACTATAAATATACAAAATTTCAGGAACCTAGATCGTTCCGTTCAAATGTTATAGCTTCAATTGTATTTGGGGCCTCGGGGCCCTAGAGGCTTATATCACTTTTCTTGTAGATTGGTTTTATTTTTTTAGAACCGCACTAAAAATTTACGAAATTTCTGGATTTTTACCCTCTTTGTTCAAAAGATAAAAAAGAAACCATGAAATTCATACAAGTGGCTCCTGAGAGGCCCCGGGCCACCTAGAGGATTCGCTATATTTTTCGCACCGTCCTCTGTATAGGGCCTACGTATGTAGGAAATTTCAAGCCTCTAGGTCAATCCTTTCAAAAGTTATACATCTGTACCATCGCTAATAGGATTTTAGATGATGCATGTTAAAAGCAGATGTGAAAAAGTGATTTCATGACTAGGATCAAGGAGTAAATACCGGGTGGTTATAATTAAACTTCCCCTATAAATGGCATCCTGCAGCGCAACCAGTGGTCCCACTCCTATGTATAAAAAAATACTAATCAAATGCTAAAAAATGCACTAAAAGCTTCTAAAAAGTACTAAAAAATAAAGAAAGCTTTAAATTAAATAAAAATTGTCATTCTGCATCATTTATTTGAATTGACAGTAAAAGTGATTACAAGTGTAGCATCAAGTGTCATTTCTCCATTTTCGTTTTAACATGTTAGGGGGAGGTACAAGTTTTTTTGTGCATCTTAAGTAGTCTTTACTGAGAAGCAGTCCATTCAATGTCTTGTTATTCAGTGTATTTCTGTATTTTGTTTTGATCATTGACAGCTGCGAAAAAATCCTTTCCACACAAGCAGAAAAGTTACAGGATCTTCTGGACAAAGATTTGAAGCCTCATTTCTAACATTTGGCAGTTGGCGCCATTCTGTGTTTAGTTGTTCTACCTCATTGTCATGGACAAGATTCGGAAACCTTGAGACGAGAGGCATGACACTTGTTTCTTGCCCACTTAGGGCAACTTGTGGGCCGCAAAACTTCAACAGCTGTATGGTGTTTAAGTCAGATGCTTGATAGCGAGTTCAATGTAAAACTGTAAGCATCTTTTTTTCACACTTTGTAAAGTGCTCATATTGATTGTTCCCGATTCCATCATCATCAATGAATTTTGTTCAAAGTGTGCTCCAAAGTACATCTGTTCAAGAGGTAAAAAACTGGCAGGATTTTTGACATCAAAGGAAAAATCAGCTTTTTCTAACTTGATTCTACGAGAAACAAAATTCTGGAGAACTGATTTCCATGATGTAAGCATTTGACTGTACAAGACGTGAAGACGACATTTTTCAGATTGAAATTCCTTGTTCATACTAACAATAGTAGGCAAAATGTATGAAAGAGAGTAAAAGTACAACTTCAAGCAATTGTCCTTCAATGTCTGCAAAATATTTTGAGCTACTAAAATTCTATCTTCTAATGCAGCTCGCTGAAAAAACAGTTAATGGGTTCCATTGTTCGAGGATTCTGTTAACAACCTCCAGCCTGGAAAGCCATCTTGTCTCAGCCAAGCTAAGTAGTTTATGCTGAGGAAGTTCAGTAAAAATTTGGCATTCTGTGAACTCAATCTTTTGGGGCTATGGGCCATGTAATTATGCACATCACGGCATAACAACAGGGCCTATTGCAACTATTCGCTGAATCTCACATTATTCAAAATTCTATTGTATTTTGATAACGAGAAACATTGTACTGAAAACTGACCATTTTGTACTAACCTTTTGCGTTTCGTACTAAATCTCGTCACCGTATCACTGCCGTACTAACAAAGAACAAAAAGTACTAAATCTAGTATAACGGTACTGACTGTGGGATCCCCGGATGCAACGAAATTTTGTATATGGGCTATACACGAGATGCGCTCACGGAATTTGGAAAAAAAAAATTTAGTTCCAAAATGGCCACCAGAACAATGAAAACCATGGAATTTAACACAATAAACGACCAAAATGAAATACAGAAACTATATTAACAACCCAGAACAAGAATTATGAGTAATAAAATGCAAAACCAGGAAAAGCTGTCAGTTGTAGGAGAAAAATGTCGAGATTTGCATGCTTGGGAAGAAGAGGAAGCTTTATGCAAAACAGTTTAGGGTATAAAACGTTTGCAGACTTCATGTTTAAGTCGATATTTCCGGCTGTACAACATCTCTTTGGTGAAGCTCAATGGTACAGTCAACACACAGAATTGCCGCATTTGGGCTAAAGAAAATCCGCGGATCCACACACAAATTCCCCTACTCTCTCCAAAGGTGACTGTCTGGTGTGGATTCATGGCGACATTCATCCTTGGGCCATTCTTCTTTGAGGAAATCGGTGAACGTGGGCCTGTCACATGTTCCGTTACGGACAGTCGGTACCATGACATGCTGCAGACATTTATTGTGCCGCAACTACAGCAAAGGCGGGTCCTTACATCGACCATTTTCATCCAGGATGGTGCGTCCCCACATATCCATGGGTCCGTGAAGGCGCTATTGCTCCAACATTTTTACAGAAGAACTTATTAGTCGCTCCTTTCCTAATCCATGGCCACCACATTCGCCGGATCTAACCCTGTGCGATTTCTGGTTATGGGGCTATTTAAAGAGTCTGGTGTATCGTGGAGGTGTTGCGACGTTGAATGACTTAAAGAACTCCATAACGCTTTGTGTGCGAAGCCTCACAACTGATCAGTTACGATCTGCTGTTGAACACACTTTCCATCGACTTGACATTTTGCAGGTGAATGAGGGTGGTCACGTGGAGCACCTTTCCCTACATCGTCCTGGACACGATTAACAACTGCTCCTCTTGTGCAATTTCGTCCTAATCTGTTCTTGTTTCTGCAAACTGAACTGTTTTTGTTTCTCCCTTACCTTTACTTAATGTGGTTCGATGACAAGGTGATCAGAAACTAGTCAATAAATGTTAAATTATTTGGTCATTTATTGTATTATATTTCATGGGTTTTTCCCGAAAAAAGCGCCCTCTGGTGGACATTTTGGAACTAAAATTTTTTTTTCGAAATTCCGTGAGCGCATCTCGTGTATAGCCCATGTACAAATTTCGTTGCATTCCGTTCACCCGTTTGCACTGTAGGATGCCCTTTATAGGGGAAGTTTAATTATAACCACCTGGTACATGCTCTTACGGAATGCCCTGTGACGAAATCATTCTTCACCGGTCGAACTGGAAACAAAACGTGCCAGTATGGAATGGAAACTTCCCTCACCACCCAAAACAAATAAATTTAAGGTCCCCCAGTCGGCACGGAAGGTGTTGGCCAAAGAAACATAAGGCAACTTCTTTGAAAAATAGTCAAAAGAACTGAAGGTTGTAATAATGCAACGCATGAGTTGTGGTGTTCCTTACTTTCAGAAAAATAAGTTGTGGTGCATTACTTTTTGAACACTCCTTGTATTTCCCATGTTACTTTAGTTCTAACAAAAATTATATAAAATAATAATATAATTGACTGACCTTGGTGATCTGTAGATACTTGTAGACATAGAGAGGAAGTTGGATACCACTTTTCCACAAAATGAGTTTTTAATCATCATATATGAGGTGGCCAAAAATTTAGCACCTACATTGGCTTATGTTGTTTGTTACCAAAAATTCTTAACCAGTTACAAAAAAAAAAAAATTACACTAATAAAAGAATTAAGTGTGAAACAAATAACCATGCATGTTCAGTTCAAAGTTGAAACAATGAGATCATTTTTATTAATCGTTTAGGTGACTTTCTTATGGACAAAAATTTAGCACCTTATACGGAATAAATAAATAATACATCATAGAATCAGTATTTAGTTGGGTAACCAAAGTTTTTAATAACGGCCTTACATCGTCTATGCATGGATTCCACTAGACGCTTACACCGATCTTCTGGAATGTTGTTCCATGTTTCTTTAATGGTGTCGAGTAGAGTAAGAATACTATTGGTTTTTTTTTTTCTTTTAACAGCCCTTTTAACATCAATCCATAGCATTTCTATGGAGCTCAAATCTGCTGACTGAGCAGGCCATTCATAACTTTGATACGATTTATGTGTAACTATTCCTTGACAAGTCTGCTGGGTCTGATTTCCTTTCATGTCTATGGAGTTTTGATTGCAAGAAGCAGTTTGTGACTTCAGAGTTTGAAGAACTAAATTTGAAGTACTTCTTTGAAGTTCCAAAACGGCTGTCAAAATTTGTTTCAACATTTGGAGTTTTTAGTCAATAGAGAGAGAGATGGAAATTCATGTGTCAAGAATAATAATGAGAAATTTTTCTCAATAAAGCTTCGTACAAGGGAGTATTGTGATGCCCACAACAGATTTTTTTACTTTCATTTTTAATAAAGAAATCATATTTTTAAGGCCATTTCCGGTAATATAAATTCATTTTGAATTTTGTCAAAAACTCCCGCAAGAATGTTGCTTATGACGTCAGCTTAGCCGAACCGAGCCCGGCAAGCATATTCGCGAGTATGCGCCCGGGCAAGATTCACATGCAGTGGCGCCATTTACAGGGCCTGTAAATCTTGTCTGCCTCAGTTTGACTAAGATAACGTCACGCACAGCTAATGTTTTTGAATGGAGGGAGCCCCCATTTCGCTTATTTGTTGCCTCTTTCTTAAAAAATTTGTAACTTTTTTCTTTCTAATGATTATTATCTCAATAGCAATATTTTTTGGTTCGCCCGATGTGGCCCCTATGGATTATTTCGTATGGGGATACCTGAAGCAGCAATTATGGAAGCGGAAAGTTATACTGTCAGTGGCCTTAAAAAAGCATTAAAACAGGAGTGGCAGCGTTTGCCTCAACATCTGATCCAAAAAGCGTTGGATGCTTGGCCAAAGGAAAGCAAATTGAACAGTTTGATTAATGTACCACAAGAAATAAACCTATCGTAAATTATCAAATGTGTTTCATTTCATTTCAGCCCACCCTCTGTACTAGATAGAGTGTGCAGCAGCACAATAAGGGAGTCTTTAACAGGTTCGTAGCCAGGACGTTATCCTGGGGGGGGGGGGGCCCGATTTTCAAAAATTCCACTGAGTCGGACGTTTTTTCAAAACTTCTACTGAGTCGGACCTTTTTCCATGATGGGGTGGTCGTCGACCCTCCCTCGACCCCTCCCTGGCTACGGGCCTGCCAAGTGTTGAGGCAGTATTTCTCCGCATAGAGAGATCTCAGTTGCGTTGGTATGGCCAAGTGATGTGGATGCCGCAAACTGGTCTTCCTAGGCAGTTGTTATTTTCCAAGCTGGTGGGTAAGAACCAAGGGGTTGGCCTAGAATCAGATGGCTAGACTACATGGAGAATCTGGGTTCGAGTCGCTTGGGTATTACCAGAGAGGACATGTGCCTGATGGTCAGTACTGCTGATGGTGGAAGATTGCGACTGCTGGAGGTCATCCATAGGGCTGCTGCCCCTGTGACCCTAACAGATAAGCAGGTTTGAAAAGTTAGTTTGTTTTTTTATTTACTCCAAAAACGGATTCTGACTCCGCTTGTTTTCTGGCCCTAGCAAGAACTTATTTTTGTTGTTTCCTTATCAGACCCATTAGAATTTCATAATACATGCATCATACACAATACAATAAAATTAATTAAAAATAGTTTTTATTAAAATTATCCTACAAAGAAAGAAAAGGGAAATAAATCATCAATGAATTGCATAATGAGTACAAAACATCTTACTGGCATCACTTAACGGGAAAAAATTCTAAACTTTGGTATCTTTCAGAACCTTGCATCCATACCAGGTCACGAATCATACACAAACGTTCAGAGAATAAGTTAACTAAAGCAGAACAATGTCTGCAACGCTCCATCCAATGATGGAAACTATTGCACTTAAACTCGCTCATGCAAATTGTTAATTGAAACGCATAGTCCTTACGTTTAGCTTCATTCTTGTTAGTCTCAATTTAAAAGTACAGAGAATTAAATAGATGGAATGCCTTTAAGAGGTAATCGTTAAATGATAACTGAAAGTTTGTAGAGTTTTTCAAAGAGAAAACAAAGACAAATCGAAAAAACAAAAACAAACAAACATGGTCCCAATAATTTACCTTAAAAATAATAACAACAAAATTTCTATTTTGCATACTAAATCACACTTCAGTTTTACTTTAACTATCAGACATTTTAAACAATTTATTCTCAACTTAAGTTTTTAAAATCCAACTCTGTGCTTAAGAGTCGAAAAATCTTTCGAATGACGACGGTATCGTTTCCAAATGTATCTACAGAGGAATTCTAACTTTTATTTAGATTTTTTTTACCATCCTCCGTGATACGTTCTGTAAACGAACACGCCGACAACTGCAGCAGCAATGCCTCCGAGTATAGTTCCCCATAGAGTCGCTGAAGATCTGCTTTTGTTACAATTCTGTTCCTCACTTAGTTTCTGTCCTAGCATCCGCCTGTACATGTCCTTCTCCAATTTATTCTGAGTTTTCTTTTTCTTCCTAAGACGAGTCAGTTCTTGGTGAATAACCTGAAAATAATTAAAATAAATCAATAAGCATTGATACAGAATCTCCGTTTACTCATAGTATCAATAAGTTCGAAGACTGCACTGATCTTCAATCGGGCTTGGAGGAGAAGGAAACTATTTGCCTGTGGCGTAGAGGCACATAAGATCAAGACGAGTTAAGGAAGAAGTAGCTACCGCAGTGCAGAGTTTTTCGAAAAACGCGTATCAGTGAACAGAAATGACGTTTGAAGAACAACGCTCAAGTATGAAATTCTGATGACAGTGAACAAGGAGAGTTCTTGGGTCCGCTGAACTCTGGAAAAGCAAGAATTGAGTTGGGTATTGCAACATGACAATGCCACTGCACGTCAGTCTTTGATGGTGGAGACTGCACTGGCCAAAATGGGAATGTCAACCCTTCTACATCCTCCCTATTCGCCCAATCTTGCCCCATGTGACTTTTACCTGTTCTCCCATCTGAAACACAAACTCAAAGGACACGGTTGCAAGTGTATATCTGAGGTTCAGGACACAGAAATGGCTACCCTGAAGTCTATCTCCTCCAAAGGCTATCGGAAATGTTTTCAGCAACTGTACTTGCATTGGCAGAAGTGCATAGTTGCAGAAAGGTACTTTGAAGGTGGTTTTGTGTAACTTGTGATACCAACATATCATATCTGTCAGGAAGGCTAGCCTCCGAACTTAATGATTGTGCTACGAGTAGTATAATGGCATATATAACCTAATAATACCAAGTCTGTACACTCCCGTCGAATCCCATAGTAAAAAACGTGCCCTTTTTTGCTGATCATACAAGCAGAGAACCTAACGGATAGCCCCAGAACTTACTGCTACTGCACGCATCGTTATGATGTCAAAATTCTCCAACCAATGGGAAATCGCTTTATCAATTGGCTATGTTTCGCTTCGAGTGGTCGTAAGCGATCCAAGATATTTTTTTTTAACTGTGTTAATATTTCGTTTAACGGCAAAATATTTAAACAATTAGTTTAAGGCTTGCTTATATATAAGAAAGTAAAAGAAGAAGCAGTAAAATATGGTGACTGGAAAGTTAAAGCGAAGTTTTGGGAAAAATGCAAGGGTCTAATTCAAATGTGATTTCGAGGTCATGCGCAGATAGAAATCAGGAATCAAAGGAAACCCCAGAAAATACAGATTTCCTATTATTAGGCTATTACTAGGGTTCTGTGAAGTGCAAAAATATGCATTAAAATATGTAACAAATATTTACTTAGGAATTCCATATCTAGTATCACGATAAGTAAATAAAGAAAGTTCAAGCAGTGATATGGAAAGGAGAAAAATTTAATGCCTAACACGTTTCTAATGTCTTCATCATCGGAGGCCTCCGTCAATCCAGTCCATAAAGACAATGAACAAGAGGGGTGACAGTATACACCCTTGCCCATTCTCAGAGCTTTCGTACAGAGACATGATAGCAACCAGTAATTGCCCATCCACTCCATACTCTTGCAACACTTGTCAGAGCTTCTCCCGAGGAACTCTTGACATATGCTTTTTCGAGGTCCACAAAGCAAGCGTAGACATCTTTTGCATACTCCCAGGATTTCTCAAAGATTTGCCTTAGAGCAAAGATGTGATCCGTCGTGCTTCGGCCAGGTTGGAAACCACACTGCTCCCCTGACAGTTTGGAGTTGACTATTTCCCAACTTCTCTTCTCCCCCGACACTTAGCGTATAATATCTTTTAATTAATAAAAATAAAGATTTTTTAGTCATCTTATATATAGCTGGCCTATCTATTTGATTGCAAGTGAGGAGAGATGGAAAAGGGGGAAGGGGGTAGCAGGAGCACTCTTGGACCTAATGTGAAAGTTGATGAAGATTTGAACTTTGTCTGTATTGTATTAATTTTTGAAATATTTTAATATAGTTTTTGATTTACATTCACGAATATCTATTCATCTAAACCAAAAATTTAGAGTTATCCGGATTTATTAAAAATTTGTTTGATTTAACGAGTGAATTTCTATTAACTAAATACTCTGGAGGATGGGACTTACAAGGGGAGGACCAGGTCTGTTAAGCTTGGATTAACTGAAATTTAAATATGTTTTTACACACCACTCCCACTATTTTACGGAATAGTAACTCATGCTAATGGGCATTGGTTTACGAGATATAATCATTTAAAGTTAGTTATGTAAGCTTTTGATGTATATTTACAAATTCGGACATTATGACTTTAATGATTTACAAATAGGTCACTGGATTTAATTAGTCAACGTGATCATGTGGGAAAGTCCATAGATTACAATGCTAAAGTCTCGGGTTCGAATCTTACTCCTTTCCCACTTTCATTTAATTTAATTTTTTTAAAGATGTTTTTGAACAAATTATATAAGAAACTAACTGGAATGTTTCGTGTATGTGTTACGGTTTTAAAGATAAGATTTGAATGTGTCCTAATTTGCATATTTGGGATGATGAAAAGTGCACCATGGGATAGGTCATTGGATTTATTAAAATTGACATATCTGCTTCGTTACGAAAATTAATGGGGGGCTCATCTTTGTATCCAACCTGTATAAAAATATAATAAAATCTTGTAAATATTCCAAGGAGCTTTAGCAGTGAAGGAGAAATACATTTATACATTTATTAAAAAAATTAATCCCCCATCCCCCTCCCCCCGAGGCTCCCCCCGAGTAAGGTAAGGCAAGTAGCAGATCCTGAAGTAATCTATTTTTATCCCTTTATCTACACGTTTTACCTCTCCCCAAGTTTTTTAATCGAAAATTAATTTTTTCGAACATAATATGTAGAAAATGTAAAAAAGCTCGTATTTCCTTTCCTTTCTCATCATTTCTGAATGTATTTTATAACACAAGCCATACGTTGGCATAGTTCTAAAGACCACGTGACTACCACCCCCGCAAATCCGATCCCAATGGAACACCTGGAGTAATGTAGATCTTGCCTAGAGGAATCTGGATACTGAATTTCACGCCTTTACGTACCTAAATAGCACATAGATACGTTGTCCTCTCTGAATCCCACTGCCGTAATTCCGACCCCAGTGTACCAATCAAAACCAAACTAAATAGTGCAGATAGGAAGCTACATTCCGAATTTCAACCTTCTACCTCAAAAAATGTAGAAATTATGAAGGGATACACAGTTAAGACATTATAAAACCAATAAGTAGCTCCATTCTTTCGCTACTGAATAATATAGATTATGAGCACTTGAGCAACCATGCGTCGACAAAGCGATTTCACGTGCGGGCACTGATGTCAGTAATGCTTAAAAGATGAACAGGAAGTAACAATGTATTCCTTCTTGACAAGTCGATTGTTATATGACATGCAATTATCTTCGTATTCTTTACACTCACTGTTTTAGCACATGCATTCGACTTGAAGGGGTCCACGAAAAATTCTGAAAAGTTGATACGGCTGAGCTAAGACTTTGATGGTCATATTTCTGAAAACAGAATTTGAAAAAGTTAATCCGTTTTCAAGTTATCGTGCAAACGGCGGACGGCCGGACGAATAAACGTACAGACCAAGGGCGCATTCTTATAAGTAGCTTTTATGCTAAAGCTCCTAATAAACCATTACGAAATGACATAAAGCACCGAAAGGCTAAACTAAACCATTCACGGAACCATATTTTTCAACCGCTCTATGTTAACATTGTAAGTTTCTAATAGACCATAATGATACCATTAAACCACGTACTTTTGAACCAATTTGGATTATCATTAATTTTACGTTATATTCATTTATGACACGTCATTCCAAGTTGTTTGATATATTACATGCCATATTTTAGCATTGTAAGTTCCAATGAACCATAGTGGTTCCACTAAACCAGGTGCCTTTGAACCAATTTTGACTGTCAATAATTTTACGTTATATTCATTCATGACACATCATTCCAATTTGTTTGATATACAGGGTTGACTGGATTTTAAAAATTTATATTTTCGAAACTATTGCACATATTACAATAAGTGATACACGAAATTGAAGAAAAATATACAAAGTTTTTTATGGGGTTACGTCAACGACACTGTTTACTGTTTGAGAACTCGTGGCACGGGCACAGTACTTAATATATCTTCCCATTGAAAATTGCTAGGTGGGGCCATGAAGGTACCATTTGTAGGAACAGATCTAGGAACAGGCCATGAAGGAACAGATTTAGGATATATTTGTGATTGGTTCATGCCATGGACCATATTCAACCACTGACGAAAACTGATTTTGAAAATCTTTCATGATGAGGAGTTAGAGTTACGGACAGACAGACAGACAGGCACGTTTCCCCACAATGACAGCATAAAGCACCTTTCGGTACTTAATAATAACAACTTGTTAAAAATAAATAATTGTTACCTTCCTCAAATAAAATATAATATGCAAAAAATTATAAAATTAAGTTTTTAATAATTAATATTAGTTTGGTTTGGTTTGTTTGGTATTAACGTCCTTTTCAACTGCTATGGTCATTTCAGGACTGCGTTATAGGGGCCGCATATTTTGCCTCGCAAGGGTTCTTTAACATGCAGCCGGCAAACGACTACACGGGACCAACGGCTTTACTTCCCTTCCGAAGGAAGTGTGTGATCTCAGGATTTTCCCCCTGAAAAAATCCTCGTTGTCCTCGGCCGGGATCGAACCCGCGTACTCGGGCTTCAGAGGCGCAACCGCTGAGCCACCGAGGCCGATAAATATTAGTTTCATATATAATTTATTCAAAAACATCTTTAAAAATATTAAATTAAATGAAATTGGGAAAGGAGTAGGATTTAAATCCAGGACCTTTAGTATTATAATCTATCGACTTTCCCACATGACCATGTTGACTAATTAAATATCACACTGTCCGAATTTGTAAATATATATCAATAGCCTAATGGGAGACCTGTGCAAATTTACCTTTCCACCATTTCATTGTATTTTTATATTACCTTTGTTTCTGGTTCTAAGTGTAAAGCTTTTTTCATACAAAAGATGGCATCATTTAAATTTCCTTGGGCAGCTAAAATCTAAGGGAAAAAAAAAGTTTTCATTTATGTTTGAAAGAGAAAAAAAGGACAAATTTTCAAACAGTGGTTATGCTGAATTTTACCTTTCCTTTTCGAAATAATGCTTTTACATTGTCTGGCTGTACTTTGAGGACTGTATCAATTGACTTCAGGGCAGCATCATAAGCTTCTAGCTGTTTAAAAAAAAAGAAAAAAAAAGTTACTTTAGTCCTTGTAAAATAACATTTACCGGTACTTTTTTTTTTTACTTTTACAATCGAAGGAGAGCTGACCTTTAATTGGGCTGCTGCTATGTTATTATACACCTTCATCCTTGCTTCTAGTAATTCCTGCAATTCTTCTGGTGGCTCAGTGAAATTCTAATGCAAAGGAAAACGTCTGTTAAGAGTATCTTACTACAGAAAAATAAGAACGAATGCAAAATTTACAAAATCTCCTTTTACTTGATTTTCATCGTCGAGAAAGTCAATTGCCCTGGGAAAATGAAGGGAAGGGGGAAAGCAAAGATAGAAATTCTTGAAACATATGTTCTGCAACTTTTCTTTCTCAAAAAAACTATTATGTATTTTCCGAAATTCTTTAAATATGAGGTATATTTCAAAAGTAAGGGTGATCAGTTATAAAATGAGAAAATAAAATAAAATAAAATGAAAAACTTAGGCCCATTCTACAACTAGCATAAAAACAGCTGTTAGGTTTCATAAAAATAGTCCTATCAGTAATTGGCAGTCGTCAGCCCTCTAGCGGCCAATGACTCAAGCTTCCAATATGGCTGCCAAAGGGGGAAGGAGCTCAGCATATAGTACTTTGTGGGAGAAACAGTATCGCATCTTCGCCTTTAATACACATAATAGCCCTTGTGCTAAGGAGTAGCAGTGTTAGTTCCACCTTACATGAGATAAACCTAATTATCAACCCTTGTCAGGGTACTGATCATATAGAGGTACTAATCAAAACATATTATAGCTCGTGCAACGAAAGAAGGGATCAATCAGATTCGTTCTCTTATCGACTGCACAGATCTAGCAGACGAATGTGTATGTATCTATTTGTATGTTTGTATGGTTGTATGTATTTGTATTTGTAACACTAATGAATTTTTTCACACGTTCTTATTTTATAATCAACCGGCCCTTACTTTTAAAATACACCTTGTAATTTCGTGGCTTGGTAAAAATCAAATATCCATATCTACCTTCTGTAACACAGTACTGCTTGGGAAAAATCTCCTCTCCCATACCAGAAATTGCCCTTTTCCCGTTTTTGATTCCTAACGTGGGAAGAAAAGAAGAAGAAAAAAAGAAGATTCCCTTGCTAAAGTGTGCAAAAATATTGAGTAGAAAAATATTCCATCATTAAAAAATACCCGACAGTCATTCTTTCTTGTAAAGACATTTGCTCTAATTCTGGTACATCTTCTACATTCAATAATTCCACTGTGTAGGTGATTGTCGTATTTGGAGGGATTTCAGGTTGTCTGTTTTTGTTTTAAATAAATAAAAAAAAAAAAAAAAAAAAGGGAAAATAAAGATCAATTTTAAAAATCTTTATGAAGTAAGAAAGTAATAAATAAGAACTGGAGGTAATCTTCCAACATAATGCAAACATATTATACATGCAAAAAGCATGGCCATACCCAGGGGGGGAGCTGAGGAAATTGACCACCATGTCAACTAATTCTATTACTTGGTGGATCCCACCCATAAGTAGCATTGCGCCAACCAGAGACAAATGAAAGAAAGAGACTGGCAGTGCCCTATCCATTTCACTGAGCGCTACTGGTGCCAGCGGAAGTGCAGCATTCGCCATGTTACGATTGGCAAAACCTAAGGCGGCATATATTCTCAATGTAATTTCAGCTGTTTTTGTAGATGATTTCTGGAAGTATTAGTAAGCATAACCTATTTTCTGATTTTTTTTAAAAAACTTTATTGCATTAACTAACGATAACATATACTTTTAATAACTCCAAATAACTGATTCAATGCCTAACGAATTTTTAAAAGACAAATATTTTAAAATTTTAAATTAAAAGAAAAGGAAGAAATAATTCTCAG
>JAHWFO010104987.1:435071-477489 GCA_023313115.1 Rhysida immarginata
CCCCCCCAAAAAAAAATTTCTGGATACGGCCCTGTGTAAAAATGAAGAAAAAAATTCTGCGACTAGGATCCGAACCAAGAACCACGGAGGAATAAGAAACAGAGGAGAAACTCTCTATAGCCGCAAGGTAAACTTTTCTGAGATCATGTGACGAAAGTCAACAATGAAATTTTCCTTATAAACACACCTGGCTTTGCGATGCTACTGTTGGTTTCGTCATAATTACGTCATTCTCCCAAAAATGAATTGTGGCACAGGCAACTCATACAGGCTGTTTATCTTTATTAGTTTTTTGGTAATACACAGAAAAAATGTGTCAGATCTTTTATGGACACCCTGGTATATGACATCAGGTAAATACGTTGCTTAATGTTCTTTTCATCAGAATTATTTTAATAATTTAATTCAAGTTAATTAAAAACTTTGAAAACCACTTCTACGATGCAAGGTGGATTTTCACGGATAAAAAGAAATTATTATTGAATTAACCACGATTTCTTATTGATGGTCTCTGATTACCACGTGCAACGGCGAGCTAATATAAACATGAGTGCTTCACATGAGTGACAACTCAACAAGACAATTTTTCGTTTATATAAAAATTTTTCTATATATGTTTTAACATTATATAAGTATTAACACATAAACTGCTTTATTATTTTACTTATTATTTTCAAAATTGTGTCCTCACTAGCGCCACGAAAGAAGTATTGAAAAGTGATGTAGTGATTTCCAGTCACGTGGTAGAATTTCCCATCTGTTTCTCTTCATATGTGTCAGGGACCACTGCAGACAAAGCACAGCAGGGCTGCCTCCAAACGTCCTTGGTTTCCCAGTTGTTAGAGGCAATGAGCTGGTTATTCATGACCCCTGATCAAATCCTGATCCCAGAATTTTGTGTGTTGTTTTCACGTTGATATCTTTATTTAAAAAAGATTATCAAAAAATTGTCAAGTACTCACTTTCCTAATGTATCATATGCAAAACGTGATTTAACAATGACCTCTGCAACTTCTCCTTTTTCCATCAATGGCAGGGCAAGATCCAGACCTGTTTTTCATTTACCATTGACAGAAAGTACAGTTAATAAAATCGTCATTAACATACGATTAATAATTACCACAACTCAATAACATGATAAACCAGAATAATTTCAATTTTTTTTAATGTGAATGTATTTATTGATCAAAATTCATTAATTCTATCTTTTAGATAAGATGGCCAGTTTTTTTTCAGTTTAAAAATCAGAACGGGATACTGGGGGTGGGGCAAAATTTAAGTAATTATAATAAATATACTAACTAACATCATTGAAAATAATTCTCAAATTAAAATTTTATTTTTTAAAATCTAGAATAATACGCTTTTACTTTTTCTCAGTTAGGTATTTTATAGCGTTATGATATTGAAAACAATTCATTATTATTATACAGTAGATCTTGGTTATAACGACATCAAAGGGACCGAAAGAAACTTGTCATTATAAACGAGTGCCATATTAAGAGAGCTTTGTGTTGTAGGTTAAATGAGACGGTAAATAACATAGCATATCTTGATTTGGCATATTTTGGCATATAAGTAGAATCTTGTTTTTTACGAATTTCAGGGGACCAATAATATTTATTCGTAAAATCCGAACTTCGTAAAAAACAACCTCCCCCCCCCCCCAAAAAAAACAGGAAGATGGGGACGGAATTTTTAAGAGACAGTATTTTTAATACAAATAGGCTTATACACTGATTAAGTATTCGAGTTTTGAAAATATTTAAGAATTGTTGTCTGATGCATATTTGAAGTTATATCATTATTTAAGTAGTTTGGAAATTCAATAAAAAACTGTCAAAAATATCGTCCGATACATTTTTAGTTCCATACAGATGGTATTTTAGAGTTTCTAAAGAAGCTTTTAATTTGTGAGGATGTTGCTTTGAATGTCATACATGTATTTTCCAATTTCTTGTCATTGTCATCTTCATGTTCTTCTTCACTGCCATCTTTGATAAGATCGCAAATTTCGTTATCGTTTAACGTCGGAGAAGTTAAAACATCCGCATCAATATTAACAAACTGGGAGAATTTAGATTGAAAATTCAGCTTACTTTTCAGGATTCCCCACTCTTCAAATCCTTCAAATTCGCTATCATCATCTTCGGGTGGGACTGCAAGTTCAAGTTTCACTTTCGTTTGCATTACTATGGCGCCCTCTTTAGTCCAGTTAATCCATGGCCGCCTCCATGTAGTTAGAGGAGACCATGGTTAATCATCAATCATGACAACGATAGCGTAAGCCAAATGAACAAAATGTAACCAAGCCCTCACGCAAAAAATTTTCACTTTTTTAATAAAATTTTTTACTACCAATTACAACTTCTAACTTCGTAAAATCCGAATTTCGTCGTTAAAACACTTTGTAAAATTTAAAGTTTATTATATGGAAATTAATAGGAGGGGGTGGTATTTCAGAATTACTTCGTAAAATCCGGAATTTTGTAAAATGCGAGTTCATGCGAAGTTGTAGATATCAGATACTACCGAGACATTTAACATGAATCATGACCAAAAATAGCCAGGACAAAGGGTGGGGGGGAGAGACCATTCTGGCAAAATCATGACTTCTGCTCACTATTTTAGGCCATGATAATGAACAAATCAAATGCATTATGTACATAGGTAATAAAAATCAATAAATACAATGTCTTAGAAAGTATTTCCAATACGAAACTGAATAATAGCATGCGACAAAATATAGAGTCTAGAAACTGAAACTTACTTCCTCGGTTTTGAGTGACCAGATGTTATCACGTGACGATATGGTGTGCTGCGATAATTATCCTGGACAAAATTATAGGACCAGTCAAAAGATGCAAAATGAATTTATTTGACACACAGTCCTGTGTACAATCACCAATATAATGATATACGAGGGGCGATTGATAAATATGGTCTCCATGGTTGTAACTTTTTTATTTGTTAACCGATTTTCAAAATTCTTTTTGTATCTTATACTCACATTTGTCCTCTATGTAATGCACTATTCACTTTTCGACATAGTCCCCATCCCTTTCCACGCATTGTACCAACGCGTCACCAGTTGGGTGAACCAGTCGGAGAGGAATTCCGGAGTTGTTGTCGACACCAAGATTGAATGGAAGCTTTGGACCCTCTTCTGGAGTACGATAACGTCTGCCCACACACGAGTCACCACACACCAGAGGCGTTGCAGCGTCTACAGTTCAAAGATGAAAAATTGCAGTTCAAAAATGAAAGACTTTGCACATTGTGACTTTCACCACTTCCCAAAGAAGAAAGAGCCCCTTAAGGGACATGAGTTGGTTCTGACGGCGAGGTAAACGCTGCCATTCAATCCTGGTGTCGAGAAAACTCTGGAATTCCTCTCTGACGGGTTCACCCAACTGGTCACGCATTGGTACAATGCGTGGAAATGGATGGGGACTATGTTGAAAAGTGAATAGTGCAATACATAGAGGGCAAATGTGAGTATAAGATACAAAAAGAATTTTGAAAATCGGTTAACAAATAAAGTTACAGCCATGGACACCTTATTTATCAATCACCCCTCGTACAATGACCTAATATAATGATGATCCGATTATTTCTTCAGGATTTAAGAAGGTTCCATCATGCAAAGGGCCTTCATATAAATCAACAGAACCAGCCAGACTGCTCAAGAATCTCTAGCCATGCTGCAGGAAAATTTTCAAAACTACTCATTTCTCACGTACGAACTTTACACAACCATCCTAATCCCCCGAACTTACACAGTTTGATGCTTACCTATGGGAAATGCTACAGGAGAGTGGTTTCAACTATGAAGATCTACCAAAAATGGTACCCACTTAAATGAGCAAATTGTCTCCTTTTTCAGGAGTCTGCAGCAATCTTTATTCCAGGATGTGTTTGAGAATCTCAGTGAACGCTCTCTACAGTGAGAATCAATATTATTCGCCTTTTCATTTCAGTACTCTATATTTTGGCGCACACTATACTTAAAAAACATTTCCCATTTTAAACCTGCCTTGAATTACTTCTGCATCACCAACAGTGAAGCGCAACTTTTCACAGCACTCCACTATCCTGCCATCCTCCAGACGACCAGCAATATTTACAGTTACTATTTGGCCTCGGTCTGGACGAGTTTCCTTTCCTTCTCCCTTCTCTATAATCTAAAAATTTTAAAAACAGTGCAGATTTAAAATTATCCATTGTTATCTTCTTAAAAATCTTTTTACTTAACTGTCGTTAGTTAAACAATTTGGCCGATACAAATTGTCCTTAAATTCTTATCAATAAATCTGTGGATAGTTAACAATTTTTAAGATTCTGTTTATAATACAAACCAACTACCGTATATTATAGTAAAGTCCATAACTTGTGGCATTTGTGAAATAAAATGCTAAAAAGTTTACAAAAAGCAGATGCAGAGAAGCATACACATACACATTGGAAGGAAAATACGGCCAATGTTGAAAATGGTAGCCACGAGAAATCCACTGTCATGAAACATTTACCAGAAACTGGACACGATTTTACTATTCGTGAGTGAAAGATATCGATCTGCCCTCTGGTGTTCCGCGGCGAAACCAATATGAGTGGTATAAAGGGTGGTTCACATTCAGCGATTTCGCATCGAATTCGCCGTATCTGGTGCATTGGAAGCGATTTTGGTTGCCGGAGCCGTTTCACATTCAGCGAATTCGCGGTGGAAAGCAGACAACGGCACGGGTTTTCGAATTTCAACCGTGTTGGAATTTTCAGAAGTCGCTCCTAATGCACAGCCAATCAACTACGAGTGAGCATCTCTCCAGTCCCAGAATCTTTCGCAACTGTTTCTAACCCACTTCCGCCAGTCAAGTTGGCCATACTGAAATTCGCTGATAGCGTGTTTTATGTGCACGTGTGTCTCGTTTTCTGTCATTTTTCCTAATTAAAAAATATAATATATACATGTACACGATGCCAAGAAAGCCATGTTATCATGATATATATACATAATCTACAGAGCACCCTGTCATCCTTTTCTGTGGTAGCACGTGGTCTTCCTGATCCAGGTTTATGGTGGAGGTCTCCTCTTTCTCGTTTTCGTTGAACAATGTTTCTTACTGTGCATTTTGGCACATTAAATGTTGATGAAACTTTACTATACAAATCTCCACGCTCAACAGCCTTAAAAATTCGCTCTTGAAGCTTCACGTTGATTTGACATTTTCATAAGCACTCTAACAGTAACCATAAAAATTAGTTTAATTATTTGCAATTTTGTAACAACTGCAAGTACTTTCCTCACCTATGCCTTATTGTTTGGATCCAGTAGTTTAAGGTTTTTTTATTATTTCAGCTATTTGCTGATAATATCCCAGTGGTGTTTACATATTTAAAGATGTTATCACTTCCTCCTATACCCCTCACAAACTTGAAACATTCCATTTATTCTAATGAGATTTCAAAACAAAATTTTGATTGTGCCCTATTTTTTGAGCGCGACTGTATACCTGGCCATCTTTCCTGCCAATACCAATCGATCAGTTAATTTCTCTGAAAAGGAAAAATGCCACATTTTGTTAACATTTTTAAATTAAACAATACTATTTTTACTTCAAAACAATGTCATTTCAAAAATCTTCATGTTTTGTGTATTTCATAATAAACGAAGTGTTTTCTCCCGTAGACCTATGCAAATCTAATAAATTAGACCTCGATGGACTTAGACTCATCTGAATATGCTGAATAAGTTTGCAATTGGAAGTTTCTCTCCATCTCTATTCGGCAAAAAATTGTGAATTACTTGTCCTTGAAGGACAGGGCGGAGGTCAGTTTTAACAATACCAATGGAAAGCGCACACCAGATATGTGTATTGAACATCTTGTTTGTAATTTGAAATCATGCTCAGTTTCCAAGATATTTGCCTGGTACGATTTAAACGGGATACCCTGTATAATGGTTGCAGTGCTATTACTGACCAATCAATAATTTTAGGCAGCAGTGCCCATTGGCTTAGAAGGAAATGTCAAGTGGCTATTTTAAGCAGATGATATACAACTCAGTTGCATAAATTTACAATCACTAGACAATTTCAATACATCTTTATTTTTGATGTCATTTTGCTCAAAAATGAACAGGAAAACATGAAGTGAAAAGAATGCAATAGATTTCAGATATGTAGAAATAGTTTTAAAAAAAATATCAACAAAATTCTTCCATTCATATTGTTACAACAAAACATTAAACATAATTTTAGTCTTTCAAAAATATCCAATCACCCAGACTGCAGTTTCAAAAATTCCAATCAATACTTAGTATTACATCTTTAGCAGAAATTACTGCACGCAAACGATTTAGCATGCTGGAAACAATTTCCCACATTGGCCAGCAGATATTTTCGCACAGAGATTGGTCAGGGTAGCTTTTAATTCCTCTCCGGTCCGTGGGTTCTTCTGTCGGACCCCGTTTTTCAGAATATGCCATAGATTTTCGATTGGTGATAAATCGGGACTGTTTGGTGGCCAATTTTTAAGCAGTTCAACTTCATGTGCTTGAAAGCACGCCATAGTTGTTCGAGCTCGGTGTGGTGCTGCTCCATCCTGTTGAAACACTGCTTGACCGTTATTATTTAATTCTGGCACAAAAACATTCCTCCAATATATCCTGATACTTGTGAGCATTAACCGTCCCTTCAATGAATTTCAATTGGCCAACTCCTCTTTCACTCATACAATCAGAGAATTTGACACTTGTACTTAAGCATTCTGGCTTATATGTTTCATCTTTCTTATGAAAAACACGTTTACCTTCTTCACCATAAACTGTAAATTTAGACTCATCACTGAAGATGATACTTTTCCACGTTTCTGAAGATTATTGAAGATGTTCTTTAGCTCATTTCAGCCTTTTTACCATTTGAAGACGTGACAGTAGAGGTTTGACTATTGCAGTATAAAATCCGTAACATTGTTCCTTCAGACGTCGCCTTGTAGCAGCATTTGAGACATCTACTCCTGTTGTTTCACACAAGTCAATTGTGATTTCAGATGTGGTGACATGTTGTTTGCCCTGTAATATTCTTAGGAGAAGTTTGTCTTGCCTTTTTGATGTTTTCCTTGGTCGAACAGTGTGCTTATTGCAGAACAGTTTCCTGTTTCTCTCCATTTTTTTAATGATTTCAACAGCTTCACTTTGACATATATTTAATTCAGTAGCTATTTTGCGAGCAGAATATTTCTGTAAGTACTTGTCAACATCAAATTGCATATTTCATTACTGGTTATTTTACCTCGCCCCATTTTGTTGTAGCATGAGATTTGAGTTCCAAAAAAATCACAGTGAAGCTGAGAATTTTTTTTTGTATGCAAGTTGGCAGATTAAGCTTACTACAACGTAAAAATGCAAATTAAGCTGCAGTCAGCTAAAAACTTTCCCATTTTTTTTAGGGGTGATTGGAAATTTTTGAAACTGCAGTCTGGGTGATTGGATACTTTTGAAAGACTAAAAGTACGAGGTGCATTCAAGTTCTAAGGCCTCCGATTTTTTTTCTCCGGATTGGAAAGAGATAGAAACATGCGCATTGTTTTAAAATGAGGCCGCGTTCATTGTCAATACATCCCAGAGATGGCAGCACCGTATGGCAGATGGAATTTTACCGCCAGCAGCGAGAATGAGAACTGTTTTAGATACTTAAAATGGCGACGTTTTCCTTACTTGAACAGCGTGCAATCATTCGTTTTCTGAATTTGCGTGGTGTGAAACCAATTGAAATTCATCGACAGTTGAAGGAGACATGTGGTGATGGAGTTATGGATGTGTCGAAAGTGCGTTCTTGGGTGCGACAGTTTAATGAAGGCAGAACATCGTGTGACAACAAACCGAAACAACCTCGGGCTCGCACAAGCCGGTCTGACGACATGATCGAGAAAGTGGAGAGAATTGTTTTGGGGGATCGCCGAATGACTGTTGAACAGATCGCCTCCACAGTTGGCATTTGTATGGGTTCTGTGCACACAATCCTGCATGACGACCTGAAAATGCGAAAAGTGTCATCCAGGTGGGTGCCACGAATGCTGACGGACGACCACAAGGCTGCCCGTGTGGCATGTTGCCAAGCAATGTTGATGAGCAACGACAGCATGAATGGGACTTTCTTTTCGTCGGTTGTGACAATGGATGAGACGTGGATACCATTTTTCAATCCAGAAACAAAGCGCCAGTCAGCTCAATGGAAGCACACAGATTCACCACCACCAAAAAAATTTCGGGTAACTGCCAGTGCTGAAAAAATGATGGTGTCCATGTTCTGGGACAGCGAGGGCGTAATCCTTACCCATCGCGTTCCAAAGGGCACCACGGTAACAGGTGCATCCTACGAAAATGTTTTGAAGAACAAATTCCTTCCTGCACTGCAACAAAAACATCCGGGAAGGGCTGCGCGTGTGCTGTTTCACCAAGACAACGCAACCGCACATCGAGCTAATGTTACGCAACAGTTTCTTCGTGATAACAACTTTCAAGTGATTCCTCATGCTCCCTACTCACCTGATCTGGCTCCTAGTGACTTTTGGCTTTTTCCAACAATGAAAGACACTCTCCGTGGCCGCACATTCACCAGCCGTGCTGCTATTGCCTCAGCGATTTTCCAGTGGTCAAAACAGACTCCTAAGGAAGCCTTCGCCGCTGCCATGGAATCATGGCGTCAGTGTTGTGAAAAATGTGTACGTCTGCAGGGCGATTACGTCGAGAAGTAACGCCAGTTTCATCGATTTCGGGTGAGTAGTTAATTAGAAAAAAAATCGGAGGCCTTAGAACTTGAATGCACCTCGTATATTTACTGTTCTGTTGTAACAATATGAATGGATGAATTTCGTTGATATTTTTTTTTAAAACTATTTCTACATATCCGAAAGCTATTGCATTCTTTTCAGTTCATATTTTCCCGTAAATTTTTGAGCAAAATGACATCAAAAATAAAGATGTATTGAAATTGTCAAGTGATTGTATATTTTTGCAACTGAGTTGTATATTACACAGAATGTGTCTGCCAGTCACTAGAAACAGTAGAGAGAACGTGTCTGCGAATAACAAATACTGTTTTCAGTTATTTTCTCCAGTTAACAGGAGTTTACACAAATTTTAGCAAAGAAATTTATCCACTTAAGTGGACTTAAAATGCACTGAAATCAACTATAGAAAAACGGGACTATACACCCAGTAACCACTTCAGCGAATTATCCACTTATGGCCGGTTGCAACAATCTCAGTTAAAACTAACTATTCGTTAAAGTGCCAGTTAAAGTATTTTGCACTGCACCAAGCGAAGTTAGGACTTAACCAGACATTAAATAGCAGTTTAAGTCCATGGTTAGCGAAACTAAATGGCATTCCTAAACAGAAATATATTTTTAACTACTGTAATTGGATAAAGTAATTATCAAACAGCAAATGGATCAGCCATTTTTATAAACTAAATAGATCAGAGGTTTGAATCAGCCAAATGGATCAACCAACTGGATCAGCTCCTTGGATCAGCAGTTTGAATCAGACAACTGGATCAGCCATAGGATAAGGTAAATGGATAGGCTAAATGGATCAACCACTTGGATCAGCAATTTAAATTAGCCATTTGGGTCAGCCAAATGGTTCAGCCAAATGGATCAACTATTTGGATGAGCCAAATAGATCACCAGTTTGAACCAGACAGCTGTATCAGCCATTTTAATAAGCTAAATGGATCAGTCATTGGAAAAGCTGAATGGATCAACCATTTGGATCAGCAAATGGATTACCCATTTGGAACAGGATTTGAATCAGCCATTTGGATAAGCTAAACAAATCAGCCGAATGGATCAGCGATTTGAATCAGACAACTGGACCAGCCACTTGGGATAAGCTAAATAAGATCAGTCATTGGGAGAAGCCAAATGGATTAACCATTTAGATCAGCAACCTGAATCAGCCAAATGGATAAGTAAATGGATCAGCCATTTGGATAAGCTAAATATCAAACAGCTAATGGAAAACAATCAGCCATGTTACCAGAAGTTGTTGGAGCAAAACGAATCCATCATAGCCCTCGTTACTTATATTCCATCTAGTTAGCTAACCGAGACTTAACTAGAGGTGGTGCAACGTTTCCCAGTTAAAGGACATAACCGATTATTAACTAACCGAAAGTTAGAGTCGTTTTAACTGACGTTGTTGCAAACTTCGACTGTACTATAATATAATGCAGTTTGCTTTGTATTGTAAACAGAATCTCAGCAAAAAAAAATCTCAAGATTAAAAATTACTAATCATTCCTATTTAAAGAAAATTAATAAGTAAATGTAAACATGGTTGAGAATAGTTACTTTTTTCATTAAGTCTCCGCTACCAAGAATATCCATCCAGTCAAAAGTTTCTGAAGTTTTTGTTTCATCAGAACTAATGTCTTTGTCGAGTTCCGTTAGCTCATCAACAGTCTGATCACTACTTCCCAATTTATCGATATCCGTAGAAGACATTTCTTCAGAAAATTCATTGGAAGTATCGAGCATTACCGATTTATTTGAACTCCCTACATTAACATTAAGAGAGTCTCCTAACAGCTGATTATCAGTGCCATCTCCTTGTTGCGGTGTCTGAAAATTGATGTCTGGACTGCCGACATCATCGGCTACACTTTCATTTAAGCTGCTGAAATTCAATTTAGCGCCTGCTTGAAAATTATCTGTACTAACACTCTCCGCATCTGCATACGACGAAAACAAGGAGCTTTCGTTGTCAGACTTTTCGTAAAGGCTCTCTTTACTGTCGGCAGTTCCATTTCCTAGCAATTCAAATGGCACGTCCGGTAAGAGTGGATCGACAAAAAACACTCCTGACGTCGGCGTGTTTTCTTGGAGCCTATCGCTGTTTTCTAGTGCCGATGAGGAGTCGCCTCTTTCCTTTGGAGTCGATTCCATTTCATCTAGGCTAGGTACATCTTCTAATTCGTTACGGGATTTGTTGCTAATGTGGGTTGCATCTGAATAATCATCGTTGTCAATATCTGGTCTTAAAGTTGGCATTCTCTATTATAGAAAAAGATTAAATATAAATTTTTTAAATTTTTTAGTTAATTTTATTATTATTATTATTATTATTATTATTATTATTATTATTATTGCACTGGCAGAAAAAAAAAATCCCAACATCACAAAGGACTTGTGTTAGATGAATGAAATTTGGACAGTATATTCAGCTATGGTATTTATTCAATTGATTCAAGTTTCAAGGTTAAAACTTATAGGGGGTGCCACCCTGTACATGCAAATGAGACATTCCAATGACAGATATAAAGGAGATCAGACGCGCATCTGTGTCACTTCAGACACTTGTGGACGTGTGTGATAGAGTACATAAAACATGCCTTGAAGGCGACTGCGACGTGAATATAAGCAGCTAACCCAATTCGAACGAGGACGTGTAGTGGGCCTTCGAGAGGGTGGACTTTCGTTCCGTGCTACTGCAGAACGCATGGGTCGAGACGTTGCCACTGTGTACAACTGTTGGCAGCAATGGTCCAGGGAAGGCAGGGTTACCAGGAGACCAGGATTTGGACGACCGCCGGCCACTGGAAATAGGGTTGACCGGCGCATCTGTAGGGCTGCTGTGGCACCCAACGTCACTCCACGCACAATTCGGAACCGTCTCCTGGCCAGTAACCTCCACTCCAGGTGCCCTGTGGCATGTTTGAGTCTTACCCCTCAACACCGTGCGGCACGTCTTCAGTGGTGTCAAGCCAGAGCGACTTGGAGGGCAGAATGGAAGTCTGTGGTCTTCACGGATGAAAGTCGTTTCTGTCTGGGTCAGAGTGATGGTCGCACAAGGGTCAGGAGGAGGAGTGGGGAAGTCCTGTTACCGAGCTGTATCCATCGTCGGCATACTGACCCCACCCTTGGCGTTATGGTATGGGTAGGGATTTCTTACGACAGCAGGACCCCCCCGGGTGGTTATCCCAGTCATCATGACTGCAAATGTTTACATTCGGATGGTTGTTGAACCCATTGTGCTGCCATTCATTGGTATGCCAGGGGGGGGGGGTGTTCCAACAGGATAACACTCGACCCCACACTGCTGCTGCAACCCAACGTGCCCCTCAGGGTGTCCACATCCTACCCTGGCCAGCACGATCACCAGATCTGTTGCTCATCGAGAACGTCTGGGACATGGTTGGATGCCGTGTCAGGGCTCTTCCACAACCAGCAACAACTGTCGCTGATCTGACCATCCAGGTACAACAAAATGACATTCGGCATCTCTACGACTGTATGCATGCACGTGTGCAGGCCTGCATAGACCAGTGCGGCAACTACAGCGGGTACTAAAAGTCCATACTTTTCACCGTGTACAGGGTGGCACTGGTGGCGCCCCCTAAAGTTGTAACCTTGAAACTTGAATCAATTGAATAAATACCATAGCTGAATATACTATCTAAATTTCATTCATCTAGCACAAGTCCTTTGTGGTGTTGGGATATTTTTTTTCCGCCAGTGTATAATTATTATTATTATTTTACTAATAAACAGTTAAACAAATTGAAATCATAGAAATTGTTTCCTTATAAAACTAAATAGCCCAATAGAGAGATTTTGGGAAACTCTTGTACCTTGGCAAAATGCTCATAAAAAATGAATTTTTACAAAGGGCCATTCACAATACATCT
Organism: Rhysida immarginata; assembly: GCA_023313115.1. Lineage (NCBI taxonomy): Eukaryota > Metazoa > Arthropoda > Chilopoda > Scolopendromorpha > Scolopendridae > Rhysida > Rhysida immarginata. Next base: position 447,764 of record JAHWFO010104987.1, read on the forward strand.
ATCCTAATTTAACACAGGGGGGGAGGTCCAAGAAAACACTGATAACCGTGATAAATGAATAAAATCTCGTAAACATTCCAAGGAGGAGCTTTAACAGTGAAGAAGAAATACATTTATAAGTTTATTAAAAAAAAACTAACCCCCCCCCCCCCCACCTCCCGAGTAGGATAAGGCAAGTTATCTATTTTTACCCCTTCATCTGCACTTTTTACCTCCCCCCAAGTTTTTTTTAAACAATAAATTGATTTTCTCGAACGTAATATGTAAAAAGTGTAAAAAACCTTGTATCTTCTTTCCTTTCTCATCATTTCCGAACGTATGATATATTACATGTAGGGACGTTGCGATACTCTTTTCGATACGATATTTAGCAGTGATATTAAACTTAGAGCGAAGTATCGATACCCCGATACTATCGAAGAGAAAGTATCGATACAGAGAGTATCGTATCGTTCGATACTCTTATAAGCAGGCACAATTGCATGGGTTTAAGTTTCAAGTAATATTGAACTGTATACAGGATGTTTCTGAATGGCCTGTACAAACTTTGGATATGTTCTGGGGACCAAAACAATCACAAAATGTCATATGAGCATTGAATCGAAAACGCGTCATTCTAGAGTTATATTGGTTTGAAGGTATCCTGCAGTAGATGAAATTAACTCTAAACCCTATAGGTGTTGCAAATTGTGTGATTTATTGGTTTCACAATGTCCATCTGGCTGTCCGTCCGCCTGTCCCTTTATATTTTCTACATTTATTCATGTAGAAAGTTGAAATTTCGAACATAGCTTACCATAGGCATGTCCTCCTTCACTATTTAATTTGGTTTTGATTAGCCCACTGGGGTCGGAATTACGGAGTTGGGAGTTAGAGGGGATCAAAAAGTCTACATGGTACCGGAGTGAAATTTGGTAAGCACATTACTATGAAGTTTGGGATAAATTTTCCCAGTAGGATCGGAGTTGTAGGGGTGGCAGTCACTTGGTCTTTAGAAATATGGCAACATAAGTCATATGATATGTCCTTCGATCGGCAATGGTGATAAATGAAAGAAGATAGAGCTCTTTTACATTTTTTGATTCGAATACCATGTTCGAGAAATTCAAATATCTGATTAAAAAATTTGGGAGATTTAAAAGTGAAGATAAAGGGATAAAAATACATCACCTCAGGGCTTCCTATACTATTGGTGGGGGGTGGGTGATAATTTCTTGTTTCTACGATATAACAAGACAATACATTTGCTATAGTAAATGATCAAAACGGCCTCCGTTAGATTAAAAGGAAGTCGTGCACGTCAGGAGAACACAATTTTTTTCAGACGTTTCTTTGAATTGTCGTAACTCTTCTACTACAGGACATCTTCAAACTATTATATTATAGAAAGAGGCGTCTTTGACCCCATGTTCATATGACATTTTCTGTTTGTTTTGGTCCCTGGAACATATCCTAAAAACACCATTCAGAAACACCCTATATATTCTACAAGCGACAGATTACAACAATGTACAGTTGTTGTTTATTGTTGCAAAGAATATAATGTTTAATTTCTAAATTGGAGGTCTACATGAATTAAGCCTCTTAATCAATTAAACTTTGGAGATAGTAAATAAAATACGCAAAAGTAAAATGTACAATGATATTAGAGGCATAAGAAGTGGGACTGTTATTGAGCTCGGCAGATGGAAAAGATGGTATGAAACATTATTTCTAAAATTAAAAAATAGTACCAATAACATTTACCAATACTCATATTTTTTTTTTCGATACCATGATATTATCGAATAACCGATAACGATACTGCCGATAGCGAAAGAAAAGTATCGATACTTACTCATATCAGTAGTATCGCAACGTCCCTAATCACATGCCATATGTTGCAATAGTTCTAAGGACCAAGTGACTGCCACCTCTGCAAATCCGATCCCATTGGAACAATTGGGCCTAAACTTCATAGTAATGTAGATCTTGCCTAGAGGAATCTGGATACTGGATTTTACGCATTTACGTACCTAAATAGCACACAGATATGTTGCCCTCTCCGAATCCGACCCCCGTAAGTCGAACCCCCTTATACAAATCAAAACCAAACTAAACAGTGCAGATGGACATGCCCATAGTAAGCTACATTCCGAATTTCAACCTTCTACCTCAAAATAATGTAGAAATTACGAAGGGGACAGACTGACATTATAAAACCAATAAGTAGCTCCATTCTTATTCTACTTACGAGGATCAGTCAAATGAAAACCGGAAATATTTTTTTACAGTTCCTTTATTACAGACAGAGTAGGTACATTATTATTCAATGTAGTCCCCATCTTTTTGATGCATTCCGCCATCGAGTTGGGAAGGCATGGATACCTCGGGGAAAAAAAATCTTCATATAATGGAGATCTTGCTTATAGGAATCTGCATACAGAATTTCACTCCTTTATATGCATAAATACACATAGACCTTTTGGTCCCCTCTTATTTTCACCCCCAAAACTCCGACCTTAGTGGGCTAATCAATTTTGAGCTAATCCGTAAGCTGTAATTTGAGCTTGTTCACTGCTTTATTTTCTACCATATCCCATGATGATTTTGTTTAAAGGGCAACTGACATCAAAATTTTCGATACTATAAGATTAAGTAAATAATTAAATAAAACTGCATAATTGCATAATACATAATTTAATTTCGAAAATTTTTATTATTTATTTAATAAAATGAACAAATATTTGCTATTTACTCAAGATGGCGCAAAACATTCTTCAGATAGGGGGGAAGTCGATGATGTCATACGAGCGAAAGGAGTTTCCAGTCCTGGAGTCATTACCGCTAAAGTCTCATTCATTCAATAGAGGTCAATCTGAGATCAACTCGAAAAAAGTTCTCAATAAAAATGTTTCAGCCTTGCAATCTTTATGATCCCTTTCTTGTCAACTAAATAGTTTCCCAAAACGGAGTAACATGGAATTCTGTGAGAGCGCGTACAGTATCAACGGCAACCATAGAGATTCCACCAGACCCATTTTCAAGACAACTCAATTGTTGCTCACTCGAATAGAATCAATAGGATATAAAGGGGAGGGGGTGCGAACTGGTGATGATTCCGTTGCTCTGAACTAAAATTATAAAAAATTATAAAAAATAACACCGGTTAAAACTTCCTATATATGTATTTTTTAATTGCCGTTGTTATTTTTTCTGAAAATTTTTTCAGACTAATTTTGCTGTAAAAGTCTTTTTTTAAAATCCCTCATAAAAATGTCAATTTACATAGAGCTATTTATTAATGAAATCGAAAAACGACCTGCTCTTTATTGATTTTAAGTTAAAAGAATACTCAGATAAAAATCTTAGACAAATTATGAACAGAAATATGCAAACAGTTTATTCAGGAATTGGAATAAGATAGGCTATATACAATTTTTTTCTGTTTTATATTTTTTAACTACAGGAAATTCGTTTAGCATATCGTCCCCCCCCCCCCTTAAACGATGTAGGCATGTGTTTGTATATGTGGTAAGGAAAAAGTATAGTAGTCCCATTGAGGTTATACGGTATATGAGGGGGGGGGGGGTCTGGTGGGCGCAGCCCCTCAGTCTATAAAAAATAAATTCAAATAAATTCTTTCCTTGGTCTCATGATCAGTCATCGCGCGATGTGCAGAAGTGAATTTATTTATAAATATTTATAATTAGATTTATTTATGGGCATCGGTTCATCCCGATCATAAGAAAAATTGACACGGGTGTGAGAAACATATACGGGTGGAGAGCGAAATCATTACATCCAAGTAAATACATAAAAGAATGTTATAAACACATTCGAGTCTAATTGTTAATCAATCAATAATAAGGCATATTAACAAACCAATCAACAGTTGATTAAATATGAATTGATTTAACGATATATATGTGCCCCTTATATATAATTGTCACACTTTGGGAAAGATATAGAATATTAACAAAACTAAAAAATGAGAAACAAAATGAGAGGCCAAACCACAGATCATGTATAAATTGCTCACTTTTTAAATCTTCTAACTTTTACTTGAACATTTGAAACCGACACACACACATTAATCAAATAATGAAAAATAAACCGAATAACACTAGTACAACAAGTAACATTTTTTTTTTGGATTTTCCAAAACATAAAGGACAGAAAATGATTGAAAAAGAAAAATGATGAGTTATTCTATATTAGACGGCCATGACGATTCTCCAGTGTTTCATCACGCCTAGCGGTGAATTGAGGCGAAGCTCAAAACTGATGTTTGAAAAATTATATTTAAAAAACTACTTAAGTTATAAAAATTTTACAAGTCGAATTAGAGCTAGTTGATGGTCCTTTATGTTATATAATAATAAAATTGGTAGGTGATTTATGGTGTCAGTTGCCCTTTAATACACAACAGAATTTTGTTGTTTACGAAAATGATGAAAATAACTGAATTCTTGGCAGAAAAAAATTCAAATTAAGAATTCAAAATTCAGAATAATCCATTATTTTGAAGTCGGTCCTATAGTTTTGTCCATTGCGTTTTGTAGCTCACAAACGAAAAAAGATGATGCTAGTTTTATTTTTATTTTTTTCCCTTAGAAATATGTTTTATTGTCCATTACAAATTATACTGTACACAGGATTGTGAATTGAATAAATTCATTTTGCATCTCTACACTGATCCTTTAATTTTGTAATAAATTAATTAAATTTGAATAACCTGAAATATATTAAGATTTATTAATATATACCAGAATTTATTCCATTATTCGAATATACCAGTAGTTGAAAAATCAGTAAAATTTTTGACGACCAGTTTCGGCATTTACTCCCACCTTTTTCAAGTCTCCATACGAGAAGAATTACAGCAATTACACAATATATAAGGTACAAGGATTACAATGACTGGATGATGGGATCACCAATTACAGAAAAGCAAAGCTGCTTGTGATTGGCTAGTATGAAAGTTCGTAGATCAAGAAAACATCGAATTTTTAAGAGTAAGATTTTTTTTTAATAACTAGCTAATTAGATTAAGTCACGTATTTGGTCCAGAATTGAGTAAACGCCAAAACACAGCTGCGAATTCAAAACAAGTTTTTTAGAATATGGGTCCGAGAAATTTATGAATTATGATTGATTCTAAAATGGGTGTACATGTATTCTAGGATTTGAAGATGTTCTTAAAATCTGTATAGTGTCTTCTATCTTGCAAATAGGATGACCTTCCTGTAATAGATTATGTTCAGCATAGATCGATTTCCGGTCTTTTTTATGGTAGGGCGTAGCATGTTCGCTAAATCTGATGGCTATGGAGCGGTTCGACATGCCCACGTAAAACTTATCACAAATTTTACATTTTATACGGTGTACACCACTTGTGTTAAAGCCATTAGGACGGGACGGCCAGGTGGCCGAGAGGGCTAGGTATAGGCTTTCTAGTTCTCGAATCCACCTGGTCGTGGGTTCGAATCCTGCCATGGGCATGGATGTTTGTGTTTGTCCTGGGCTGCATAACGATTAACTTGTGTAAAAGGCGCAAAATGACCTTAGTAGTCGACACCAAAATTTCTAATAAACAACCAACCAACCATTAGGACGGGGGGAAAATAACATGATAGTTGAGTAAGCGTTGGCATGAGGAAATATTGCGGAAGGAGACATGGAGATGGGATGAAGTAAAAATTTTAATTAAAGGGTAAATGGTTTTACCGGAGAAGTGAAAAAAAGAACCATTTTCTTGGTGGAGTAGGGGAAGGCTGTAGAAGACATTAAAGGGATTGGTTTCGATTACGTAACGGCCGATTTATTAGGGAATGAGGGTATCCATTTAGATGGGTGAGGTAATGGATTATGCGGATTTTGTCATCACGTGCAGAAGAGCTAAGGGAGAGTTTAAGTGCACGATCTATCATGAAGTGAAAGGCTGCGACTTTGTGTGCTGGGGGATGGGAAGAAGTTGCATGGATAAGGTTGGAAGTATTTATATAAAAAAAAAAAAAAAAAAAAAAATCGATGTTTTCTCGATCTATGACTTCCATACTAGCCAATCAGAAGCAGCTTAGGTTTTCTGTAATTGGTGATCCCATCACCCAATCATTGTAATCCTTGTACCTTATACAATCCGTCCCAAAAGTTTATAGACATCAATGTTTTGCTGATTATGTCCCTATGACGTCAATGATGTCATGGAAAGTGTTTGGGTTCTGAATGAAAGCATGTGCAAGTTGATAATATGCAAACATGACAAAAATTTAATTTTCACAAAAGCATTAAAAATGTTTATGATAATTGAAAATGCTGTGTCCCAAAAGTTTATAGAACAACATAATTTTATGCAATATGTAAATATTTAGTCATGATGCAAGGTTTGGGGTGTATAAATATGCTGTGAAATGGCTCAAGAGCGATATTTTACTCATCAACGAAATGCCTAGAGCTTCCCAGATAACAGCTGATGAGGCTGCCAGAATATTCAGCTTAAAATCACAGGGTGAATCTGTTCCGTGACATTTCCAATGCGTTAAACCGGTCTAAAAGTATTATTTACCGAGTTCTAGCTCATAGAGAGCCACACCAGCCAAAACATCGTTCAGGAAGATCACGTGTGACAAGCTCTCGTGATGATAGATGGATACTAAGAATGGCTTCCTCCCAGAAAATGTCCATACATAACATCACTGTTAGTTCACTTTGCATATATCAAAGAATACAGTTCACAGACATATTAAAGAAGCTGGTTAACTTATTCACAAGAAAATGAGATGTAAACCGCCACTCACAAAGCTTCACCAAAAGAAGAGGTCGCAGTGGGCTCGTCAGCACATGTTATATGGTGATAAATGGCTGAGTGTGCTCTTCAGTGATGAAAAGAAATGGAATCTGGATGGTCCTGATGGATATGCAAGCTACTGGCCTGATTTAAGGAAAGAGCCCCGAACATTTTTTAGCAGACAACAAGGTGGTGGATCGGTGGCGATATGGGTCAGGGCATACTCACAATTCACGCGTCAAATGGGCATTTTTGCTAAACTTTGACTCGTGATTTTTTGATCAGCGAGTCAATATTGACATGTTAAATTTGAATATCATCGGCCCATATCTTTCTCATCACATTTTAACCTCACTTTATTTTGTCACATGAGGTCTTGTTTACATTTCTAATTAAATAAGGCAGCAACTATAGAGATTGTGGATGCATATAAACATATGGAAGTAGGAAACAATCTAAATTAAGAAAGTAAAACTTGGGCAAATGTTCATAAATGAAACTAAAACTAAAGAGGTATGTGGATAATCGTACACTTTATCTATTGAATCGTCGCAGAAGATTCGGTAGAAGTAGTCAATCAGCCATAGCCAAACATTCAATAAAGACGAGGCACGACAACTTAAAATTGTTACAATCTATCAATAAAAAATACTTATTATGCTTTCGAGAGCATGGCTATCTACAAATCCAAGAACAACACATTATTAAACTCTGCCTTAGGCCCTATTGGTGATTCCCCTCTAATTCAATGGTGGTCTCAATTAACCAACCAATAATATTGTTTGTGTTTCTCTCGCTATATAAACCGCTTTCTTCGGTTTTTTAATCAGTTCACTTGGGTTTTCCCAGTGTTCTCCTTAGTTCCTGCTGAATGATGAGAGCTTTGCTCTCGAAAAGCGCTTCCAGGTTGTATTTTTCTATTATTTCTGTTTTTGTTATTTTCTTCATTACTTTTGTTGTGGTGAAAGAGCCCTTCTTTACACTTAATGCTAATGTAAGTTTAATACTTACATTTCATTTAATACTTACTTACTTTTCAAACCCACTTATCCATTAGGGTCACGGGGGCAGCAGCTCTATGGAGGATCTCCAGCGACCGCGATATTCCGCCATCAGACGCATGTCCTCCCTGGTAATACCCAAACGAATCGAACCCAGATTCTCCATGTAGTCTAGCCACCTGGTTCTAGGCCGACCCCTTGGTCTCTTACCCACCGGCTTGGAAAATAACTACCTAGGAAGACCAGTTTGCGGCATCCGTATCACGTAGCCATACCAGCGCAACTGAGATCTCTCAATGCAGAGAAGTAGCGGCTCAACACCTAAAGATTCCCTTATTGTGCTGCTGTGCACTCTATCTAGTAGGGTAACACCTGCCACACTTCTCAGAAATCTCATTTCGGCCGCTTGTACCCACGATCGCACTCGTTCGGTCGTTACCCAAGCCTCATGACCATAGGTGAGAATGGGGACAAAGATAGATTTGAAGACGGAGAGCTTGGCTTTGTTTCCCAGCTCGCGTTTCGTTACCACGGATCGCCACAGTTCACGTCTGACACAGCTTCTGCACCGATCCGAGCATCCAGTTCTTTCTCCTGCCGTCCATCACTCGTGAATACAATCCCTAGATACTTGAATTTCTCCACCTGTCTCAATGAGGCTCCCCTAACATGGAGAGCGCTCTGAGCAGGCTGTCTTGAAAGGACCAGACACTCAGTTTTAGCCACACTGATCTTCATCCCAGCTTCTTCACATTAATAATACGTTTTAATAATAAACCTATTTGAACTCGGTCATATTTCTTTTTGTTCCTTTGATACATGCATTGTATGGATGTCTATAAACTTTTGGGACGGACTGTATATTGTGTAATTGCTGTAATTCCTCTAGTATGTAGACTTGAAAAAGGCGGGAATAAATGCCGAAACTAGTCGTCAAAAATTTTACTTATTTTTGAACTATGATGTATTGTAAGGCCTCTATAAATCTTATTAAGAAGGACAATTTATTACTTAATATATTATGGATAGTTCATCATAAAAATAAAGTTAAATGAGAAAAAATAAATAAAATGTAAAAATTAGCTCAAGGTACAAGTCTCCCATAGTATGTTAAATTAAATATTAAATGTTACTGGAAAAATTATTCCAATATAAAGTAACAAATAAGCCGTGGTCCGTGGTTCGATCCCAGATCGCGGAATTTTTCCTTTCCCAATTATCCGCCAAGAGTTTCATGGGTGTTATACAATTCTCGGTTTAATCATTTCAATTATGTGTCATTACATGATCAAGACCGTCAAAAGTACACGATCGCTATTTAAGTATCGATACGATATCGAATTTTACGCCTTCGTGGAGAAATTTATGTTTTTTTGGGAGAGAAAAACCTTCATGACTACTTTTCATTTCAAACTCTCTAAAGCGTGTTCCAAAACATTAATGAATTTCTCATTTTATTTATTATTATTAAGTTACGATTAGAATAAATTAAAGAGACATTTTGGTTTATTAATGATTCAATCCAAGTCCATATATTTTTCTTTATGAAAGAAGATTAACAGAAAAAAAAAAAAAAGAAAAGAGAAAGAAACCTTACGTACGCTTTTCTAAATAGTTGCGATCTTCCAAAGCAAAACTCTGACTGGTGCCGAGCCAATTGCGAAACTCCCCAGATGATTATCGTTCTCTCTAGTCTCTTATGCGCACCGGACTTCCGGGTTGACGGCTAGCGCAAGCGCACTTACGGGCAGTGTGCCGGTGCTTTCAAGGGGGAAAACGAAAATAACGTAGAGGCTGCGTAGAGGTGTGCTTTTGAGGTAGGAACAATATTTAAACATGTGAATTGAATACAAACGGAAGAATCGAATGAATGTTAAAATAGATGGGTGTATCGAAAACAGCTTCGAATTTTGCTTCCTTTAAATAAAGCGACATTCAAGTTTTGTGTGTTTATATTTGCGTTGTATACAGGGCCCAGTACCTTAATTGTTTTAGTGTATTTGTGAGTGTTTCACCGTGAACTTTCCTCCCATGCACTTCGGCTAGAATATTATAAAACAGAATGTTATAAATATATTGTACAATTTGTTATCTATGTACCGCTTCTAAATCTCTCTCGATGAATGGGCCCTCCAGAGTCGGGTTCAGTTAAAGGGACACTCTCCAGAGGATTGTTGAAATCAGGTGATTCGTACATCAACTTGAAGACACTTGTACAGGATAGGGGTGGGTGGAGAAAGAGGTTTTAAGTCTGGACCTGTCAAACGACAGACCACACTTGATGATGATGATGACAATTTGGTCTCTTTCTTTGTTTAAAACTAGCAGAGGTACCCGGCGTTGCCCGGATGATTACACTTGGAGGTAAAGTGAACAATCACAAAAAATTAATTATAACTCCCAATTGGTTAAATAATAACTCAATCAATACAACACATAGGAACTCTCAATCTACAAAAAGTACGAAAAACAGAAAGTCTAGGTGATATACCGGAACTTTATCTAAACTCTTCTTGACTTGCCTCACCACTGCAGATCTTCACCAGAAACTTTACACTTAAGTTTTTCTTGCCCTTGACGTAGAAGCTCTTATACCCCCTTGCACTATTTGAAACTCCCTTTGTTCAGATGTTTCAAATGCCAGTATAGCTTGTTCTGTTTTAGTTGCAGAGTTTTGCTGACCAATACTCGTTCTTTCTCTTTCCTTTCCAGACACACAAATTTTTGCCAGTCGTCTGGACATTTGATAGGGAGCTCAAGGGAGACTCGCGTGACTCCTTTGCTTCAGCAGTAGACGCTGCCTTATTAATGTTTTGTCACTGTATCATCACTTTATGCTCATTATCAATAACTCTTGGAAACGAAAGTTCAGTCATCGCAAAGGCAGCAAGGATCTCAGTTTTCAAAATATACGCATTCCCACAGAAAATCGTCAAAATGTATTTTTATGAAATGTTGGGATCTGCTGTGCTACCAAATAAGCTAGGTGGCTCGGACTTTTTCTTTTTTGGATTAAGTTTTGAAGTATCTTAAAAATAAGCATATGAAAATGCTTAGAACTAATACACTAAAAATTCTTAATGAAAATTCGATAAAAAATTTTTTTAAAAGCTCACAATGGATAGACCTCTCCAAGGATGCCATTGCTTGTCTAAATAAATTCTTACTCACGCAATCTTACTTTAGATGTACACTTGACGTTGTATCAATTCCCTTTCTTCTCTAGATGTCTTGAAGGCCAACTTGGCCATTCATCACTTTGTGTAGTCTTGCGATCGCCGATTCTTCTATTTACTTGCTTCCCATTTGCTCAATACAGCACGGAGCTAAATCAGTGCTCCTCTGTCGTCTTTCCTCTCTTTCTCAATAGTCTGCTAACTCTCCATTATCTCCAGTTACTGATCATTTTTAAAGATTTTCAAGAAATTGTTAAGTACTAAGAACTCTCTTTTCTGAGAAAAGCCTGAATAACAGTAACATTGTTACAAATTGAAATTTACCTATATTGCACAAACTTTGCCTTTCATTGTTGATCCCTGCCTAGTGTTTGTGCATTGCGTGTTTATACCATTGTTGATACCTATTGTTGCACAAACTTTGCCTTGCATTGTTGGTCATTAATATGCCCTGCCATAATTATGAATATCGATTTTTTATCGATTATTATTATTTTTGCGAAATCTGAGGTAGACAGTGACCTACCTCATGCTTTGAAGGTCAAGTATGCAAAATTTCATCAAGATCGGAATAAAACTGTAGATTTGTATAAAAAACAAATCCACAAACAAACAAACCCACCTACACACACCCTTTTAAAAATATATAAAGAAAAAAAAAAAAAAAATTATAAATGGAAACTGGAGATGATACTCCAATCATAAGGAAATTATATCTTCAGAAAAAATGGATGGAAAAATTCCACGACCTGGATTCGAACCACGAACCCATGAATATCACGCTCATTGCCTCTACCAATTGGGCCATCATGAAAACTGTACACAAGGCTATCACCAGGTGTACTTGACGACTACTTGGTACAGTGATACCTCGACTTACGAGTGCACCGACATACGAGTTTTTCGAGTTACGAGCCATCGCCCGGTCAATTTTTTTTTTGCTTTGACTTGCAAGCAAAAATCCGAGCTACGAGTGAGTTTCAGATGCTGACGCAGCGATCGCCACAACATCAAGCAAGAAAAAGTTGCAACTGGACGTGCGTCGGTGCTATTTAATAACACTTGCTTAATTCATTTTTGAATCATTCTGAAAGGGAGGAAGAAACACACCTCCCTGGACAAGTTTTTAAAACTCCTGCGGAAAGGGCAAAAATCGGTGACTATGACAAGTAATAGCTGCAGTACGTAATTTTACTGTACTGTTCTAAATTAATAAAACCAGTTCATTTGTTTTAATGTTTTATTATATGTACTATGTACTGTATATTTAAGACATTTAAAAGCACATAAAAAATTGGGATGGTTTTTTGGGAGGATGGAACGGATTTATGATGCTTCAGATACTTTGAATGGAGAAAATTGATCTGATATACGAGCAAATTGAGTTACGAGCTTGGCCATGGAACGAATTAAACTCTTGTCGAGGTATCACTGTAGTCAAGATGGAGGCCCAGTGGGCTAACTTCCCTTTTAGCTAACTGACGGCCACTCGTACGGTCAACTCACTAAAGACATCAATCAGCTCTGTCGCCAATTTCTGTGACGAATAAAATAGTACTGACCATTAACGTCCAGGGGGGGGGGGGACCAACTGCCTTTGTAACCAAAAAGGTTGGGGTATATATCATTATTTTGCCCCCGGAGGGGGACTTCATAGAACGTAAAATGGTGATCAATGAGATGCAAAGTGCCAAGAGTAGTAAAAGTTTCCTATTTTGCACATCAAATTTGCTATCAGAAAAATTGAAATTAAAAAACAAAATTAAAAAAATTAAATTCAAAAAAATGCGCCAACATGTAGCATAGTTTCTTGTTTCTCCTACGGAGTTGGCCATAGCAAGCCTCCGTTAGTTAGCTAAAAGGGAAGATAACCGGCCCAATGATAGGACTAGCACCCAGCTCGCAGATCGGGAATTCCTCCTATCCAAACCATCAGAAAAGTTGATGAGCATGCATAAGAAATTATAAATGGAAATTGGAAATGATACTCCAATCATAAGGAAACAATATTATCAGAAAAAATAGAAGGAAAAATTCCACAACCTGGATTCAAACCAGGAACCACGAGTCTCATGCTTGTTGGGAGCTGGTTGCCCATCCTATCACTGGCATCCATCTTAACTACCTGTTAGTTTTTAAGAATGCCCAGTGACAGCCTTCAAATCCAGATCATGGAATTTTTGCCTTCCTTTTTTTCTAATAATATCATTTCCTTAAGATTAGAGTATCATCTCTAGTTTCCATTTATAATTTCTTATGCATGCTCATAAACTTTTCTGATTGTTTGGATAGGAGGAATTCCCGATCTTTGAGCTGGGTGCCCTTCCTATTATTGGGCCTCCATCTTGACTAACTGGTAGTCTTTAAGAACACCCGGCGACAGCCTTGCTGTATCATGTTCACGATGGCCCAAGTAGTAGAGGTAATAAGCATGATACGCGTGATTTCTGGTTTGAACTCTTCCTTCCATTTTTTCTGATATCATTTTCTTTCTTTATTCAAAGATTTCTGATTATGCCATTAACTTTTCTGATAGTGAAAAATAACCCATTTGTTGATTGTATAGTGTAACTGGAAAACACTAATTAAAGAAACGAAAAATGCTTGTTCACATTTAGCTTTTATTTCAATGTAAGTACTTTTTAACCTGAATGAAGAACGCTTTATGGTTGAAATGCACATAAGGATGGTGTGGTGCAATAATTCATCTACAATAAAGAACCACGCTAAATTAATAGAGGTCTTGAATTACATAATTAGATAAACTGACTACTTTTAGCATTTACTCCCTACTTTCATCATGGTATAAAGAAAGCGGGCACAGCCTGTATTTGCGATTGAGGAACATTACAAGCATTATGATTGGGCTAATTGGTAGCATTGTTGGAGGAGAACAGATGATGGCAACTGTAAAGAATAAAAAAGATTAAATAATATATGAAATGCAAATAATTCTAATAAATGAAGCTTCAAAGATGAAACAACATGAAAGTTACCAAAGGAAAAGTACAAATTAGCAAATAGAGCACTGAAAAAGAACTGTACTAACTCGCATGAGAAATTTTTGGCTTTTATCTTAAGTCCATCAAAGCAGCTGTGGATGTTTTATTCAGAATTTCCTGATTTTTATCTATTGCTCATAAAGCGGATTACAGCGTTTATCTTTCCAACAATCAGTATCTCATTATTTATTGTTAAACCAATCACGATTCATCAGACAATTCAATTTCACACACATCTTGCATCCATTCATTCCATCACTTTGATAAAGCTGGCAATAAAAATATATTGCAAAGCCTCCATGTTTTTCATGAGACCAAATAAAATGTTTTGAAAAAATAAATTAGACACAAGTAATTCAAGTTAATGAAGAAGCATTTGCAATTGTGTACAGGGTGTTCAGAACAGGTCTTTGGAGGTGTTTTACTTGCTTTTTTTTCAGGCATAATTGAGAAGGGAAATTGTAACGTTCTTTAAATTAAAGATGAAGCTTAAGTTACAAAATGAATTGTCCATGGACCTTCTAACGTGAAATTAAGTTTGCCGAGTAATTCTTGCCATTTATAATTTCAGATTATTACCTAAATTATTACAGCTGTACACATGATGTATGCAAATTGACAAATTTGTTAAGTCTTTCTGAATTGTTTGATCTCGAGAGTTTAAAATTGTATTATGTGCATTTTAATAAACCTCACCTTGACAAACATCGAGGTATCAAATCGGAAATTTTTATCATATGTTACCATTAGGACACGTGCTACTTGACCATTTTCCACTATCATTATTTACTTGTTTTATTCACTCATGACACATCATATATTACTTGCCTTATCTTATCATTGAAAATTCCAATGGTACCATATAGTATCGTATGGTAACATTAGGGCACGTGCTACTTAACCAATTCCCACTATCATTATTTACTCGTTACATTCAGTCATCAACACATTAGCAACCCTGTATCTTACTGAGGTTATAGGCTCACTCATCAACAGCTCAAAAATAATTTATGTTGGTTAGAAACTATGAGATTTATACTATTAATACTAGACTTGCTGATAATATACTCGTGCGCTTCAAAAAAGTGGAATATTCAGCTGGGTAGTGATCCGTGTTGTAAAATAGTCTCATGTTAACTGTGATTAAATTGGTCAAATGCAACAAACATTTTATTTCTAAACGTATAATGGATAAGTTTAATTCTATACAAGAAGTATAACAATTCATCAAAAATCAACAAAATTAGGAGAGTTTTTTATCACTTCAAAATAATGGAATATTGACAGCACTGCATCAAAATAATGGAATATTAATACAAATAATAAAATAAGAATGTAACAAAGAACAAAGCTATCAAACTAACACTAATACTTGGTAGGGACACCATTGGCATCAATGACAGCGCGAATTCGTTTAGGAAGAGAATGAATCAGTTGTCGACATCAGTGTTCGACCAAACCTTCTGTTTCAGTTCTTGAAATGTGAGTGGTTATCATTTGCCAGTTTGCATTTCATGATTTTTCCATAGACCTTCTATGGAGTTCAGGTCTGGGAGTTAGGAGGCCAAGGCTTTGTGTGAATATCCTGTTCCTGTAGCCAGTTCTCAGTTGAGTGCAATGTGTGAGCTAGGGTTTATCTTGTTGAAAGAAAAAGTCAGTCTCCATATTAAATTTTCGGATGATGAGACTAGAAACGCGTCCATTATTTCTGTAGGCCAATGAATTAATCGTTCCTCTGACGATTACAAGCTCTCCCGTACCCATGGAGCCCATGCAGCACCACATCGTGATGCTGCTTGAAATTTTGACGTTTTTGTTCATGGTGCGGGGACAGTGTGCCTCTTCTTTAGTTCGCCATACTCTGATTCCTTGGTCACCAAATGTAGACAGAATCGGGATTCATCGCTGGAGATGACATTGCTGAACTCTCAGGAGTCCAAGTGGCATGAGCTTAACACCACTAGAGTCGTGCTTTGCGTTGAGTTTTGTTCAACATAGGTGTTTGTTTGTTCATTCCAAATTCAGATAAGCGCCGGATTGTTGTACTTAGGGATACACGAGTTCCATCCGTACGCCACACTGTGTTAATAACTTCTTGATGATTTGAATCGATTATTAGGTACAATTTTGCGCACCCATCTCTCTTCAAGTGTCGTCGTTGCACGTTTGTGTCCACATTTGTCCCGACTTGTTTAAAATCCATAGTCGGAATTTGCTTTTTTTTTCAAAACTTTGGAAACAGCACTTTATGAGCAATGTACTGTTTCAGCAATTTCACTTCGTTTGCGACCCGATTTGTGCAATTGGAGTATCAGCTTACGCTGGATTATTGACATATCTTTTTTGGGTGTCAAACAGCCAGAAATTCTTTAGCAGCCGAGGAAGTATGTGAATTATAAGAATAAAGTAACAAAAATTATTCTAGCTTGGAAAACCAAATGAGATATCCCATTTCAGAGTATGTAAATCGGAATATTCCATTATTTTGATGTGATGAAAAATTTCATAACTTTGTTGTTTTTTGATGAATTCTTTTACTTTTTATACAGAATTAAACTCTATCCAGATTACGCTTAGAAATAAAATTTTTGTTTCATTTGACAAATTTATTCACACTTAACATGAGACTATTTTACAACACGGTCACTACCCAGCTGAATATTCCATTTTTTTGAAGCGCACGAGTACATTTGAATATGGTAAACACTGAAAAAGGGAAGAGACTTTTTACTTTCTCGGCAGTTAAAAATTTTAATAATCTACCTCATTATATTAAAAACTGCTAAATCTCTTAAGATTTTTACTCGGCAATGTAAAAGATTGGTAAAAATGTAAAAAAAAATTATATACGTAAAATGTTCTTATAAAAGCAAGTGTACATCACTACAAACCGTGGAACATATTGAGAACAATGGGAGTGCCAGAACATATTCTAATCAAACATCTCTACCAAGAACCAGGAAGCTACTGTCAGAACTGTCTTTGGTGAAACAGAAAGTTTTTATATGTAAATACTGTGCTGTGTTAAGTTATAAGCGGCATGTTAATTTGTTTTGTTTATATTTTAATCATTTTTTTTGTATTTTGCATTATGCTTTACCTTTTTCTGTATATTTTATTTATGCCTTTTACTTATACCAGTGATGTCGCTGCTTGCCAAATTATTCTTATACACTGAGTGAGCATATTATTATGACCACCCTGTCAGTATCTCGTTGGACCACTTTTTGCCTTTAATACTGCGGTGATTCTTCGTGGCATTGATTCCACGAGATTTTGGAAGGTGGTGGGAGGAATCTGACACCATGCCTGATGGATAGCACTGTCTAGTTGTGCTAGATTGGACGGTGGTGGATCCAGCACAAATGCTCAATTGGAGTGAGATCTGGGGATTGTGGGGACCAACGAAGTAAGGTAAAGTCCCCCTCATGTTCCTGGAACCACTCCTGCACAATAATAGCTCTGTGGCATGGCGCATTGTCTTGCTGGAAGTAGCCATCTCCATTGGGGTACGCCATCGACATGACAGGGTGGACTTGATCGGCGACGATACGAAGGTATGCTGTGCCATCCAGACGTTGTTCAACACGTATTAACGAACCCAACGCCTGCCAGGAAAACATTCCCCAAACCATAACAGTGCCCGCAATGGCCTGAAGGGTTGTACTCATGCATGCGGGGTCCATGCTTTCGTGCTGTTTCCGCCAGATTCTGACTTGGCCGTCTGCATGATGTAACTGGAATCGTGACTCGTCAGACCACACGATTTGTTTCCGCTGCTCGATAGTTCAGTCCTTGTGCTCCTGAACGAATTGGAGTCGTTTCCACTTGTTGGTTGCAGATAGAAAAGATGTGCGGACAGGTCTTCGGCTTCCGTATCCCATATGATGCAGTGTGCAGCAGACAATGCATTCAGAGACCGTTTTGGAGGACCCCTGATTAAGGTCAGCAATGATTTCGTGCACAGTTGCCCTTCTGTTATCCTTTACCAGTCGTGACAGTCTCCATTCTGTCCACTCATCAACCATCCGCGGGCGGCAAAAAAGCGAACGTTCAGACCCCGTCTTCCGGCTAACCGTCTAGTCTTTAAATACATTAACGATGGCTGCTCTTGAGCACCCCACGAATGCTGCTGTTTCACTGATACTCGCTCCATAGCTCCGAGCATACAATCATCTGGCGTTCGAAGGCTGTTAAATAGTGTCGTTTACCCATAGTTGAAGAATGGAACATGTCTACTGTTGTCGATGACAGCCAGCTTCCCTTTTTATATTGGTCCAGCCCGCTAGCAATATTGTGGCGACGTCCGTGCACGCTTTTGCAAAAAGATGTCAGGTGGTCATAATAACGTGCTCACTGAGTGTACAAAATAAATAAAAATAAGATATTTACAATAGTGACAAATTCTTTGTTTATATTCCTAATAATTTCCTCCTTTATTTAGCAATGGATGCTCCAGCTAATACTGTCGAGCTTCTATTTGACGGTGCACTTCAAGAAGATAGTAAAGATGAAGCAAATGTCTCGCACCATCGCTGTTGTCTATATAAAGCGAAGTGGAGGACTTCTCATCAAGAGGAGAGGCGGCGACAGATGCTTGTAAGACAAAAAAAGTAAGTTTCACTTTTAAGTGAATTAAACTTGCAAATTATGTGATTTCTTATTTGCTCAGGGTAATCAGTAAATTTAGGTGAACAAAAAACAGCAATCTTGTTTAAAACACAAAACACATGCTTGATACGGGACACTACGGGACCCGATATCTTGTTAAGAGATTGTACGTTGTTGAGGCATGTCAGAAATAGGAATTCACTGGACGCCTTTGAGACGCTGGAAATCGCGAGGAAGGACCTTGACACTTTGTTAAATAGAGATGCAGGCCCCATTGGAGACTCTGCATTAATACAGTTGCCTTTGAAACGTTGAAGATCGCCAGGAAGGATCCCGACTTCGTGTTGAATGAAGATACAGTTACTTTAATTGTTCACGATTTTCTTTTTCCTTTTCTTGTTATAATAACTTTTGCTTAAGTTCTATGTCTTACTCTTAATTATATGTTTGTATAGTTTTGCCTTGCTGTTTGTTTTGTAATTTCCGTATAATTTTTTAGCGGTCTCCGGGGTATTTCTCCTAGGTCCGCGCTTTCGATTGTAAAAGGAGTTTCCCTGTTCCCATTGGCTGCCACTGGCGACAGTCTGGCCTGATTGGAGAGATGGTCTCTTCCTTCCCTACATAAGTTTTGTTATTTACCAAATACTTACTTGGCATTGAATAATGAACTCAAAGAATTTGAAATACGTATATGCAGAATAAAATATTTTTTTGTGGACAAGAGGTTCCTTCATCGGTCATTATGTCGTTATCCACAGTGGTTTCCCGGTTCTAATAATTCAAACAATAAAAGTAATTGAAAACAACACTCCACAGAAGAAACTTCTAACTTTACAAAGTAAATAAAACCTCACAGCAAAGATTACATATTCAAAAGTCCACTTTACCTTTTTCTTTGCAAAATAACTGATAAACTCTAGGAAACTTCCAAAAGTTTCGAACAGCGGCTTAATGTCACATCTACTGAGAATAGGTTAAAAAAAATTTCCGAGGAGTAAAGAGTATATGAGGACATTATATCATATAAAGCAGGCTTGCCTGATAATGCATGAATTAACTGCACTAGAGGTGCTTAAAAATTTTTTGGGGGTACTTAATTTTTAAAGAATAAATCATTAGTTGATCTGTGAGGGTTTTCATTAGTTGATCTGTGAGTCGGCGTACCATGAAAACCCTCACAGATCAACTAATGATTTATTCTTCAAGAATTTACGCCTTAGGAAAGATAGTCCCAGCTGGCGAACTAGGTAACTGCTCTAACCAAGCCCTAAGGTCATGCAAATAGCGGTTCGCTTTCATGGCCGCAGTGGCGCAATTGGTTAGCGCGTTGGCGTTCCGAGCCAAAGGTTCCTGGTTCGATCCCGGGCTGCGGAATTTTCTTTCCTATTTTTCATCATTAATTTTTAGTAATGAGAAAAGTGTATGAACCCTGTGTCTGGTTAAGTGGTTCAAATCCAGGCTACGGATCATGAATTTTTACAATTATTTCATTATCCCAAATTTCAGAAACTCAATTATTATTCAGGGGCTTGAACAAGTTCTCGCTGTTTCCCGACAGATGCTGTTATCTTAGCCTTTTTGCATCGGGCAATACTACAGCCAACGTTATCGAAATGGCAGCATGTGTTCTTCTGCAGAAGCGTAAACAACATACGTTTTCTTAGTGTGAAACATGTCGACATTCGTGCCAACAAAAGTGTATTTGCGGGGAATCCTACCGCATTACTTTTTTCCGTGACTGGCGATGAAAAGTGGATACGCTATGATAACCCGAAGCATAGAAAACCATGGGGTAAGCCCGGCCATGCATCAACATTGACGGCAAAGCCGAATATCCAGGGTTCCAAGCTCATGCTCTGTATTTGTTCTGATCAGCTGATCGGCCTCGGCAGCTCAGGGGTTGAGTGATCGCCGAGGACGAAGAGGATTTTTTCAGGGGGGAATCCTGAGATCACACACTTCCTTCGGAAGGGAAGTAAAGCCGTTGGTCCCGTGTAGTCATTTGCCGGCTGCACGTTAAAGAACCCTTGCAAGGCAAAATTTTCGGCCCCTATAACGCCGTCCTGAAATGACCATGGCAGTTGAAAAGGACGTTAATAACAACCAAACCAAACCAACCAATCTGATCAGCTGAGTGTAGTCTATCAATATGATATGAGCTCCTCAAACCTAAAGAAACCATCACGGGAGCAATTGATGCGTTTTAGCTGAGTATTGCAGGAAAAATGGCTGCAATACGAGTGACACGACAAATTCATTTTGCAGCATGACAACGCTCGGCCACATGTTGCTAAACTGGTCAAAACCTACCTGAGAACTCTCAAATGGGAAGTCTTACTCCACCGACTCACCAGACATCATTCCATCCGACTACCACCTGTTCCGATCGATGGTGCATGGCCTGGCTGAGCAGCACTTACATTCGTATGAAGATGCCAAAAAATGGGCTGATTTGTGGATAACTCAAAAGATGAGTCGTTCTTTTGACATGGTATTGTATGCTGACAGAAAGATGGGAGAAAGTAGTGACAGTGATGGACAGCACTTTTAATGCTGTGCTCTTTACTCATTGTTGTGAATAAAGCATTTTATCTTCACAAAAAATACAGAAAGAACTTATCCAAGCCTCTGATACTGAATTACTTTTTTTTTATTTTTTTTTTTATTTTTTTTTTTTAACTGCAGACAAAGATTTGACTATTTAAGTCACATCAGAAATCTTCTTGAAGAGCATGAAGACGAAAATGGAGAAGAATGTTTGGAAGAAAGTGAGATGGATTGGCGTGCATCAGATGCTCATAAACGACCACCATTAAAGAAGACTTATAAAAATCAGGTAGTAATACATATAAAAAACTGAAAACATTTAGTCTTTTCAAAGTAATTATAATACTTTTTTTTAATTTCCAGCTTATGCTCTCTGAATGGTTTGAAGAAATACCCGAGGACTTAGAAAGCCATTGGTTCTTAGTTTTATGCCCAGAAGGAAAACGTTCGTTAATAATTGCATCTAATGTAATTGCACAAATTGATTCAAAATGGATTTTACGACTTTATAAAAGCAAATAGAAATTTATTCATATTTTGTTCAGATTTGGTTGAGGTGTCATTTTAGAACAAAACACGTCAAGTGTTTCATCAAACTGTTATCACCCAGTCGAATGCGGTTTGCTACAGCGCAAAATCTGCTCCCAACGCAGTTTTGGCCTGGCTCCTAAATTCTAGTTCCAGTTTCGCAGACATCATGTATTCATGATTTTTGACCATTTATTTCGTATTTCACAACATTTATCATCTATTTCTGCATGTTGTACACTGGTGGCCAAAAGTTTGGACCAACCAGCAATGTCAAGAAAAGCTGAATTTATATGAAAACTGTTTTACACCTACAACTCTAAGTAAAGCAAACAATATTCAGGGAAGAAACAAATTTATTTCTGCATTATTGGTTTCTTATTACCTAAAATCAAAATAAGACTGGCCAAAAGTTTGGACCACATTTTTATCACATAAAGGGAAAAAAGTATTACATCATTAACTAATGAATTATGTTGATATTTGAGATCATTTCGACTCTACAATATTTGACAAGCGACCTGAAATAGAATTAAATAAGCTTTTAATAACATTTGGCTTAACAGCTTTCTGAATGGTTGCTATTAGTTGTTCTCGAGATTTGTACTGAGTGTTTTGGTAAATGTTTTGTTCCGTGAGATGCCACACATTCTCAAAAATATCGAGATCTCGATTTCGAGCAGTGCAAGCAAAAGTGGAAATGTTGTTGCTCTCAAAATAGGCTTTCACAACTCGTGCAGTAAAGATTGCAGGACTGTCCTGCTGCTAAATCCATGGTTTTTGCTTAAACTAGACTTTGCACAAAGGGATGAACACATTGTGAAGATCATCTTTATATTGAGCTGTTGTGCAATGTCCATCTATAATGTGAATCTTCAACTTTCCGTTGCTTCCAATGGCACCCAGAACCATCACTCCACTACCACCTATTTGGCGCTTAATTCGCAGTGGAACAAGGTTTCTTTATCACAATGCTCTTCATAAGAAGCTATATTATCAGGACCATCCAAACTGATTCGTTTTTCATCAGAAAAAAAAACCAATTGGAAGTCTGTGTTTTCACGCAGATGTGTCTTAGCAAACTCCAGTCTATCCTGCGTTTGTTTCTGTGTTAGTGGCAACTTTTTGGATATAATTTCATAAGCAAAGTTCTGAGCACGTAGTTCGCTGCGAAATGTTCTTCTTGAGGCAGCAAGTTGCAGATTAAGTTTGACTTGTGTGGTGTTGACTACATGTCCATATTTAATATCATGTTTAACATGTCTTAATTCTTGATTTGTCTCTTCGCGTCAGTGCACAAGGTCGTCCTATTTCCGTCCTATTTCCAATTAACATTTTTAACATTTCCTGATAATGATTTGTAGCTCACATGGGAGATTTCAGCAACTTTTTTGAAGTTTGTAAATTGCTAGTTAAAATTTCTAATTCGCTCTCGTTGGCCTTCAGTTAACATTATACAATACATAATATGGTTTTAGTGCTCACCACGCAACACGATGACTTGTAATATGCAAATTATTTGGATGTTTGTGATGTTGGTCCAAACTTTTGGCCAGTCTTATTTTGATTTAAGGTAATAAAAAAGCAACGACGCAGAAATAAATTTCTTTCTTCCCTGAATACTGTTTCATATTTACTTAGAGTTGTAGGTGTAAAATATTTTTAGTATAAATTCATTTTTTATTGATTTGCTGGTTGGTCCAAGAGATGGTCCATCTCTTCCTATCCAACGACATGGAAATTTTCCATCCAAAGCGATAAACCAATACATTCTCCGTGCTCTCTCCTATGGAGTAGCCATCTTTTGTTTTAATAACCCGGACGTGCAGTTCCCACACTCTAGCAGCGAAATTGTGAAACACACTATAACTTTTTCAGTTACAGTTTCATATATTGAAATCCGTTTCTGTTATCTTTATTAGTTTTTTTGGTAATACACAGATAAAATGTGTTAGACCTTTTATGGACACCTGTAAATCCTCCTCTAGGATATTGCTTAATTTCAAATGGTAATTTAATTTTCTTAGGTCTTCCACAAAATGCAAGATATGGACATTTTCTTTTTTCACTCCATGCCCTATAGTCAGTATATGTTCAGCAAATGCTGATTTTTCTGGCTTGTAGTTTTTGATACAGCTGAAGTGTTCTTTGATGCGGGTTTCTATTCTTCTCTTACTTTGTCCTACATATTTTAGTTCACATGAACCACACTGAATATCATATATTCCTGACCTTTTTGGAGCATCAATTTTGTCTTTGGTGTTGCCAAGATGATGTTTCAGTGTTTGGCTTCTTCTATAGGTTACGTAGAGGCCAAACGGTTTACAAATATTCTCAAGGCTTTTCGTTAATTTTCGCTTGTATGGAAGACATATAAATTTACGTTTTTCTTGGTTTCCTTTTGTGAGGGTTGTGACTCAAAATTAAATTTTCTGGAATCCCTAGAAATTTCAAAGAGTGCCCCCGACAAGTTGATGAATCGTGATGGAGGTCCTCTAGATTTAACTCAATGGAAGACCCTGCTATCTCATGTGACTTAATTAAGTTTGTAACCAAACACAATCAACTCTTTAAGTTTTCTTTTTTCTTTTTATCTTGTACTGTTAACCATTTTAGTAGCTCTGTATTAGGTCCTCGTTTTTTGTAATCTTAAATCCTTATGTTACCAATCAGGAGTCCATATTTTGCTGAAGTATCCTGACTGGACCCGTTCTCATATAAATAGCTGTATCTGAATTGTATAACTTTGATTCATACTGAAGATGGCTACTTAGTAGCCGAAATGTATATATATGGTATATAAAATTTTGTATTGTGGACAAGTGGTTTCGTTCCTTCCATCCCTAGCCAATAGCTTCCGATGCCAGGAGCCATATGATATCTGGCTTCAAAAATTAAACGCAATATATCAGTAAGAGCTTAGTTTCTTTCTCTTCTTCCATGGGTTACTGCAACACTAACAAGGGAAGTACTCGAAGTTGTTCGAACGCACTTTTTTTATTTTATTGTGTGCAAGCATACCTCGGAAGCAATGGCATTGCGTGGGGCTGTTGCTCTCCGGAAGTGAAAAGTTCAAAAAACATTGCGGTAAGAGGGGAAACATAATCATTAGTGGCGGTTGCCAAAGAATTGTAGTTAGAGCACTGTTATTAAGCACAAAACCTTAATTTTGCTGTACAATCATTCATCTCAAAATAATTTATAAGACGAGGTAAGCATTCATGAATACTATGTTTATTTAAAATTATACAGCACCTCGATATATACCCCCTCACCAATGCAACGTATCACAAGACGAAAAATTTACAAAGATTACCGAATTAATTAATAAAATGAAATAATAAATGAAGGAAATGGTTATTAATTGCGATACGCATTTTTTACTGGCAGGCAGTTAGCTAATTTTAATAATCTATTTTTAAAAACTAATTTGTTTAGAAACTTGAGAATCCATTCAATTGTCCTCTGCCGTCTTCTTCTATTGCTTTCATGTGAAGTGGATTCATGCTTATTGCTGAGTAGTGGAAGAAAGAAGGTCCGTCAAGCGCATTAATACACACAGACCGCTTTAACAATGGAGTCTTTGTATGGCTTAGTGTGCTCAAATTTTTTCGTTTTCATGGTTTATTTTGAATGAAACAACATTTTGCACTTTCTTATTTTGCAAGCATCTATAGTAGCTTCAGATGAGTAACATATTTCAATTGGGTGGAAATCTGTGACATGTTTGAGGGATTCCCTTGTAAGTAAGTTAAACTTGAAAATGACACGTGATATCTGAATGAATTTTATGAATTTCATATGATATTTGAATAAATTTCTATTTTGCTTTTAAAGTTGTAAAGTCTCTTTTGAATCGCCCAGTTTATAATAAAATTTACTCAAACATTTAAAATTTTCTTCGATTATAATTTTCTATAATAATTTTTAGGGTATAACCAGGTGTTACTCAAAAGGTGGCTATTGCATTGCATCTTTTTCATCTCTCCTTCCGGGTGGAAATTACAAATATCCTGATGTGAAGCAAGGCTATACAGTATTAGATTGTATTTTCAACCAAGCTGAGAAAACCTATTATATATTGGACCTCATAAGTTGGCGAGGACATCCTGTGTATAATAGCGAGGTTAGTATACTTCGGAAATGGTAAATTACAGGGTGATTCAGTTAATTTCTGACCATTTCACTCGAATGACGTGCATTAGGGATAAACAATTGAAAAAATATGAGCTCCATATCGAATTTCTAAATAGTTGGAGTTTGTATTGTTGCAACGGCGCTGCATGAAAATCGTATTGTTGAAAAATGGCACCCGCTTTATCAACAGAGCAGAAATGCAAGGTTGTCGAATGGTATTTCGAGACAAAATCACCTGTAACCGTGCAAAGAAAGTTCCAGAAAAAGTATAAGTGTCGAGACGCACAAGGCAGGCAAGCAATCATGGATTTTGTCAAGCAATTTCGTGTCACTGGATGTGTTAAAGGCAAGAAAAAAGGCGGGAGCGAAGCTCGTATTCGAACGGCTGAAGTTGTCGAAAATGTTTGCACAAGGTTGGTCGATTCCCCTACCAAAAAATCCGTTCGCCGCCTATCCATTGCAGACGGGTTGTCATATACCAGGACGTGGCGAATTTTGAGAAAGGATTTACACCTGTTCCCGTATAAGATCCATGTTTATCAGGAGCTAACAGACACTGGAAGACAGAAGCGACAACAATTTGCGATGGAGTTTAGAGCAGAAATGGAAGACAACTTGTGGGTGTCAGATGAGGCCTTCTTCCATCTGTCAGGTGATGTTAATAAACACAACGTTCGTGTTTGGGGTTCCCAGCACCCTCATGTGATCCATAAGTCACCTCTTCATCCACGAAAGGTTATGGCTTGGTGCGCGATTTCCAAAAGAGGCATCGTTGGTCCATTCTTTTTTGAGGGCACCGTAACGTCACAGGCTTACCTTAACATGTTGGAAACCTTCTTCATCCCCGAGCTGCGAAGGAGGCGTATACCGCTTCGACATCAATGGTTTCAACCTCATACCTCATGAAGGCTAGGCCTCACACCACTAATGAAGTACTAGACTTTCTCAATCAGAAATTCGGAAATCGTGTCATTTCAAACAGGTTTCCAGATCGATTCGGGGGTGGCTTTCTTTGGCCCTCTAAGAGTCCTGACCTAAACCCATGTGATTTTTATCTCTGGGAGGTTCCTTAAAGACACTGTGTTCACTAAAGCACCAAAAACCCTAGACCAGCTGCGACAAAGCATCGTCGATTGCTGCGCCCTTATGGATGCACAAATCCTGGATAGAGTTATGAACAACTTCACCATTCGGCTGCGAGCAGTTCAAAACGTTTGTGGTGGCCACATTGAGAATATCATCAAGACTTTTCCACGGGAATAAAAATTCCGAACTGCCTAAAATATCATATTGAAATGATAAGTTTGTAAACATTAATATATTATAGTACTGATAATACTTTATCACCCTGTATAATTCACTCATTTCCTAATTATGAATTTCCATTGTTATTCTATTTATTTATTTTTTTCTTGGAAATTTATTTAGTTAAGGCAAATTTACTCATTTACGACCGGTTGCAACAACGTCAGTTAAACGACCCTAATTCTTGGTTAGTTAATGATCGGTTAAGTCCTTTAACCTGGAAATGTTGCACCAAGCCTAGTTAAGTCTCAGTTAGCTAACTGGGTGTAATATGAGTAACGAGGACTGTGATTGGTTCGTTTTGCTCCAATTAAACTTCTGGTCAACATGGCTGATTGTTTTCAGTTAGCTGTTTGATAACTAGATTATCCAAATAGCATATCAATTTAGCTGTTTGAAAATTTGCTTATCCAACTAGTTATCCAATTAACATATCCATTTAACTTTTCCAATTAGCTGTTTGATAATCTTAACTTATCTATTTAGCTGTTCGATAATTAGCGCATGCAGATTGCTGTTTGAAAATTAGCTTATCCAATTAGCTTATTCATTTAGCTTATCCAAACAGATTATCCATTTAGCTTATTCAAATAGCTTATCCAAATAGCTTATCCAACGGGGTGTGCACTACCTGTTCGCTGTTTTTCGCGTATAGAAGGCGAAGCATCGGCTTGATGTATGGAGATTCCAGCGGTACAGATGTTATCTATGTTTTAATGGCTAGTTCATTTTGTTTTTAGAATAGGCCCGTAAACTGTTGCATCCCCCAGTGCCATTCCAACTCAAAAAGGATAAGGGGTTTTTAAAATTCCATATCTTTCCTCTGGATATTTAGAGGAAAAAGGTGTGAATTATAAAAATTAGAACAGGAAAGCCTGTGAGTCCGATTGCTCGGATCTGCAGCCAACATTTTTCCGACTCCGATTATGATGTAACAAGCATTGCTAAGTTATTGAGTGGCTAGATATATTTAAATAAATAGATTAATATAACTGCTTGATATTTCTGTAAGATGTAGCAGACATTTGTAATGAAACGAAAGCCATGGCCAAGAAAAAAGCCTGGTAAAATTCCTGTGTAGCGTTCTAGGCTGACATCAATCAGCCCTGTCGCATTTATGCTTTGATTTTATTATTGTAACATATTTCATTAATATGCCGTGATGTTGAATAGCGATATATGGCCCCACGTTAGCTGAAGTTCATCATCACGGAACTTCCGTGATTTTTTTCCTACATAAGTTTCTTAAAAATAATTTTGATAATGTGATAAATCATTTACAAATATTAATTAGATATGTTACAATAATAAATTCGGAGCATAAACGCGAACGGGGCTGCTCGCTGGACTTTTACCCATTGCTTTCGTTTTGTTACAAATGTCTGCTACGTATTACAGAAATATCAAGCAGTTATATTAATTTATTTATTTATATATATCTAGCCACTAAATAATTTACCCATGCTTGTTACATCATAATCGGAGTCGGAAAAACGTCAGCTGCGACCCGGGCAATCGGATTCAACAGGCTTTCCTGTTCTAATTTTTATAATCCACTCCATTTTCATCTCAATATCCCGAGAAAAGATATGGAATTTTAAAACCTCCTTATCATTTTTTGAGTTAATCCCGTATCCTCTTATTCAGCAACGGTTTCATTTGTTAGATTGTCTTCATCCATGTTGTCGTCTCACACAAAAAAAAAAACTCTAAGCATATCGTCAAGAACTCCCATTAAACAAACGCCGTTGATAAACCGCGGGAAATCGATACATCAAGCTGACGCTAGCACCATCAATGAGAACAAAAAGCATATGCACTCCCCATCAGCTTATCCAAACAGCTGCTTGATAAAGCTAATCCAAATACTTATTCAAAAGACTTATCTAAATAGCTATTCAAATGGCTTTCCAATTAACTTATCCAAATAGCTTATCCATTTAGTTTATCCAAATAATGTGCACAATTAGCTTATCCATTTATCTGTTTGATAATTAGTTTAAAATATATTCCTGTTTCGGAATGCCATTTTGCTTTGCTAACCATGAAGCTAAACTGTCGTCATCCAGCGTTCAAGTTGCACTGCCACTTAATGTCTGGTTAAGCCCTAATCTCTCTTGGTGCAATGCAAAACAAGACTTTAACGAATGGTTAGTTTTAACTGACGTTGTTGCAACCGGCTGTTAAAGAATTTTTAGGAGAATTGTATCAGTTTTAAACTGGGGGAAAAAAAATTGGTTAGAAATGCATATTTCAGTGCCACGAGATCTGGAATGAGTAAAAAGCTCCTATCCACTGTAAGAAATGCCTTCCAATTTGGATGATGCCTGTTGGGAAACTTTTCTCTGTACATCCATTAGGCTTTCTGGGCACTATGCATTAAATAGATGTCTGCAGATAGCTATGTCAAGTAACGCTCCATCTTCGACAACAAGGCATAAACCGTAAAGAGAAACTCACTGCAGACACATAATAAGCAATTACTTTGTAAGCTAACGCCAGCAGATATCAACGGAGCTAGACATGGTTGCTCACAAACAAAATGTTGTTTGCCCTGGAAACAAAAGCAGCTCACAAAAACGTTCCTCGCATGTATTACTCGTTCAAGATTTTGGAGTGCATGAAATTGGCATTTCTGACAGTTTGTTCC
>JAHWFO010104987.1:477499-510436 GCA_023313115.1 Rhysida immarginata
GCGTGTTGTTGTGGAGAAGAAGCGCTCCTTCTGTAAGAAATCCAGGACACTTGCATTTGATGGCCGCGTGCAGTGCCTTCAATGTTTCTGCATATTGTGCTGCCTTACTGTGGTGCCTTTTTCAAGAAAGTCCAGTAAAATCGGGGCTTTGTGATCAAAAACCACGGTCAACACCACCTTCCTTGTGCTGTTTGCGATTGCTTGTTTGGACGAAGCGAGCACCGCAGAGCTTCGAAGCGCGAGCTATCATTCTTCCTCATGTGATGCAACACTTGCAACCTATTGTTCAATTTGCACATGGGGTTTCGCAGTTGTTGAAAACAAAAACTTACGATCCTACACGTCTTCTATTTTTTTTTTTTTTTTTTTTCACAAATTTTCGTTTTCATTTGTACAACCCTTCTAGTAGAGACCACTTATAAGAGTTGCGAATATAAGAGTAGTCTGGATTTAAGAGTGCATTTTTCTCCCTGCCACTGAAAAATAACAAAAAAAAAAAAAATAAATAAAATAAAAATAAAAATAAAAATCGGGATCCTACATCTGATTTCGTGACATAAGGAATCGCAAAATAGAGGGTCAGCACTGTACTTTATCCTCTTTGTTTTTTTTAACATCATTATTGGATTTGCAAAGTTCTGTTGCCAATTTTTTTTTCAAATTTTTTAGTTTCGACTACAGATTTGGGATAGAGCATCAAAAAAGTAAGTAAAACTAATAATAGGTAGACATGTCCTATCTTTTTATCTGCATTCATGTGTGAATAATTGAGTTTTAAAGTTTTTTCCTGACTTTTGGATCACCCTGTAATTATCCACGGTTTTTCCAGCCAAAATGAGTAACTTTAACCGTCATTTTGCCTATGTTCCCAAATAGATAGGGCATTTGTGCTTATTATTGTTTTTGTTCATTTTTGATGCTCTCCTAATCTGAAGTCAAAATCGAAATAAAAAAATTGGTGACGGAACAACCAACTTCGTGAATACAGTAACGATGCTTTTAACTATGGCACCACGCATTCTCAACTGGTTTTGTTTTGAATTTAAATTTTAGACTGAATTTCGATTCTACTGGGTTAAAGCAAAATTATCGGAAACTCCAGATGTGCAGATACATTCACCTCAAAATCCATACAGGTTTCTTCCCGTCCCATACTATCAGTGCACAAAGGAGGAACTCACCGAAGTACTTTGGTCTCCAATGCCATTCTCCCCAAAATTGGATGGATTGCTGTTCTATCATAAACTAACCCATTATACCCCTGGCTCAACTCCATTAGTAGGGTGGCTGAAGGCGTACATGGTGCCAGAAGTGCTTCACGTAAATGTACCGGACTCGATGTTAGCAGAAAAGCCTGCTAAGTACACGTGTTTTAGCGAACATATCAAATTAACAGTGCAAGAAAACAGAAGAGAAAAAAAGAAACAACATCGGAATGGACAGCCAATGGAGGTTATTAGTGCGGATGGTGAGGCTTGAAAACGTTAAAGTTAAAACTGCTGAAGAGATGGTAGTAATGTGGTGTAGATTTAAATTCTTAATCTTTTTTTTTTTTTTTTTTTTTTTAAATTGTCGTACCTGTGTTAAATTTTCAGTTACAGTATTGATAGTAAGCTTCAAGCGCTTTTAATACTGGGTACTTTTATACAATATTTTAACTTATGTTTTATATTTCACACTTTTTTTAATAGTATCTTTATGACGATTCAGATGAAGAATAGTTTTAAAATCATGCTTGATTAGTCATATTCAAAAATTAGCTAAAATGTAGGTGGGGTTATCAATTATAAATAAATTTCGGTATAATGAATTCATGCTAAAAATTTGATAAAATCTAAATTTGTCCTTGTGAAAAAGCATGAATCTTTTTAGGTAACAGGTGAAGGAGACGAAAAGGATATCATGCATGAAAGTGTTGTCCTTAATCTTCTGGTTGTTTGCTGAGGTTTAGTCCACCATTCAGTAGGTCATAATTTCTTTAAAATAAGTCAAACAATTTCTATCTTTCTTTAATTTATTGCCTATTAAATTGGATGCCAGTAGCCAATGATATCATTTCACATTACTGGCACAATTGATTGGTTGGAATTTTAGATTGTGTTGGAGTCCCCCATGAAGCATATTGTGTAACTTAAAATGAATGTATATATTAAAGTAATTCATGTAAAATCTAATGTGTCTCTGTTGTTATTATAGTGAAACCCCTCCTCCTGACCACCCCTTTAACATGACCACCCCTCTAAATGAACGGATTTTTTGGGAACTGAATGTATTGCCCATAAGGACTATGTATTTTTAAACCCTTTAACATGATCACCCCTACATCTGACCAGCGACCATGGTTTTCATCCACCAAATTCTACATATACAGGGTGGACAGAAAGGTACTCCCCTATTTAAAAATTATTTATTGCAAAAAAGTTATGAACTTACATTCATGAAAATAACTTCTCCACATAGGCCGACTCAAAAAGTTTTTTTTTTCAGTTCACCTTTTCTTGCCACCACCATCTGGGGGAGCTGGCATCGGTGACGGATTGAAAAAGGCGACTCCTGCTGACAAGGTGCAGTGCGTTGCTTTGGTGGAATGAATCAAACTTGCCCATCATGGGGCAAAGAAATTACTGCCATTTGTATGGAAAGGAACCACCAAATGCAAAGTCGTTAAGGTTGTGGTTGAAGAACTTTCTGACCACTGGTAGCGTGAACATCTCCAGCAATTCATGATTTTTCAACAGGATAGCGCACCACCGCATTGGGCCTTGTTTGTGTGTCAGCTTCAAGACAAAGTTTTCCCCGGCCGTTGGATTGGGTGTGACGGTCCAATCCCATGGCCCCCATGCTCGTCTGATGTGACGCCCTTTGATTTTTCTTATGGGGTTACATAAAAGACAGGGTGTATGTCCGCGATCTGGAAGAACTGCATGAGAGAATCCGCGCTGCCATTGCAACAGTGGATGCCGGAATGCTTGAGCATACCTGGGTGGAGCTAGAATACCAATTGGACACCAGGGGCGCCCACATCGAACTTGACTAAGTGCGAAAAAAACTTTTTGAGTCGCCCTATGCGGTGATGTTAATTTTATGATTGTAAGTTCATAACTTTTTGCAATAAATAATTTTTAAATAGGGGAGTACCTTTTCGTCCACACTGTACATTGTATTTCCCCCCTCTAAGAAGACCATCAACCCCTGATAAAAAATACATGTCCAGTGTAAAGTGTTTGTATTGAGGCATGGCAGGTAGAGGGGCTTCCCCTTATAACCGAAGCCAACGCAATATAAGCAGAAAGTATGAGGTTTCACTTTTGATACATCTACTGTATGTACACAGCTTTTTAGGTACAATACTTTACATCTTTCATTTACATGTAAATGTAATGTTTTTAACTGAAAAGGTTTAGTTTAACTAAAAGTCACAATGGCAACTAGTACTACAATATTTAGTAGGGGTAAACATAAGAGAAAATCAACAATTTTATCATTAAGAGAAAAAATATCAGTCATCACTGAAAATGATAAAGGAAAATCTAAAAGGCACTTAGCAGAACAATTTGGCTATGGAAAGACCCAAATCCAATCAATTTTAGCAAATCTGAAGCAGTTCCTTAAAAAAATGGGAAGAAAATATGAATGGGAAATGTAAAAAGAAATGATGGCAACCATGCGAAAAAGTAAATAATTCTGTTTTAGAATGGTTTCATCGTGCTCGTGCAAAAGGATTGCCTATAAATGGCCCAATTCTGCAAGAGAAGGTTGTGAAGTTTGCTGCGGAACTAAAAATCGAAGATTTTCATGCAAGCAATGGGTAGCTGGACAGATTTCGTCATCGTCACAAACTTGTCTTTCGATTCATTTGTGGTGAGACTGCAGAAGTCGATGAAGAATGTGTTGCACGTTGGAAACAAAGACTTCATATAATTACAAATGGTTATGAGGATTGTGATGTGTATAACATTGACAAGACTGGATCATTCTTCAAGGCAATTCCAGACAAAACATTGACACAAAAAGGCAAGCAGTGCAAAGGTTGAAAGTTAGCAAAAGAGCGATTAACAATTGCATTATGTGCTAATTTGTGTGGTGATTCACAAAGCTTTTCATCCAAGATGCTTAAAAAAAAATGGACTTTTCTATATTTGGTGTTTCTTGGCATGCAAACAAAAAAGCTTGGACGACCTGTGAAATCTTTCACTTATGGCTTAACAAACTGAATGAAAAAATAAAGCAGAGAAATAGAAAAAAAACTTCTTTTCCTTGATAATGTCCCTAGCCATCCTACAAAAAACTTTCAAATGTGGAACTGAAATTCTTCTCACCAAATACAACATCTCATTTGCAGCCTATTGACAACAGCATTATTAGAACCTTTAAAATAAATTATCCTAAGAAATTAATGAGTTCACTAATTGCAAAAATGGATGAAGCTGCATCAATTCATGTGTAGTCAAAAGCAATAAATGTCAGTGATGCCATTACATGGATTAAAAGTGCTTGGAATGAAGTAAAGCCAGAGACAATCAAAAAATAAATTCTGAACTTTGGTTTTGCATCTGCTGAAGAAGACACCAATGAGGCAAATTTGAAAGAACTGGGTGAATCAACTAATGTGGAGATTGATTTTTATTCAATTTATGAAGAAATTGAGTGCTATAGTGATGAAAACTGGGATAAGGTGGCTTCAGAAATGTTATCAGAGAGTGACAATGTTATAAGATGAAGAACAGGCAGAAATTAATATTGAGCCACTTTCTCTTGAAAATGCAATTGAAAGTATTGCACAATACAAATTCCTTGCACAAAACTTAAGAAATGAGAAACTATTTCATTAGTTAGATAACATTGAGAAAGAATAGGGAAAAAAAAAATCATTGTGCAAAAAAAAAAAAATTGAATAATATAAGCAAAATGAAGCATTTTACATTTACATTTTATGTCCAATAATTATTGAGTGTTTAATTAATGCTATGTTCAATCAAACATAGCAAAAGGTGGTAACAAAACAAACTATATCAACATTGATAGGCAGCCCATCGACAGGTATTTTTGGCTTGGCTCGAGTAAAGGTCGCACCCCAGTTTTTCACTCAAAATTGGGTATAAAATTATGCGACCTATACTCGAGAATATGTTAGATGAATAATATTTTTTTAATCGTTATATGAAGTTAATTTTTCAATTTATTCAATATAATGGGCGCGTATAATATACTGTTCACGTTATACATGGGAAATTTTTCAAAAATCGCATAAAAGCTTACATGTGCATTATACATAGATGCTTATTATATACCGAAAATTACGATAAGGCTTGTACTTTTTTTTTTTTTTTAATGCTGAATGACTGCCACGAAATGAAAGAAATGCACATATGGGTTATTAAATTCTTTGTGGACAAGTGGTGTTTATTTTATTTCCCTATTGAATTGACCTGTGTGTTAAATTTAAAGAAGTTAATAAACTGATGAAAATACTTCGATAATTTATGAATTAAAGTATAGAAAAGGAAAGGAAAAGTTCCACATCTGGACTTGAACCAGTTCCACTTACATGGTTTAAGCAAGTAAGTTTTCATGATTTCATTTTAATGGGGTTTTTTTTTTTTTTTGGTTTTGTTTTTGGTTTTTAAATTGAAACTGAATGTTCATTACCTGTTTATTATTGCTGTTGCTGCTCTAAAGCTCCTTTTTGAAATGTTTGCAAAATTTTATTATTTAAGAGACTCTTCAATTGCATTAAACGCCATTGATTAATTTACTAATTGCATTGTGGTCTATATTGCTAGGTGACAAGTAATGAGAAATAGGGTTCAGGAATAGCAATAGGTAGGGTCTTTAATAAGCGTTAGACAGTGTGACCGACTACAATTTGCAAAGGCAATGGCCACCAATCAGGAGAAGTGTATTCATAGTAGGATACAATTTAGCTCTGATTGTGGGCTTACAATATGTAATTACATCAAGAACGTATAGTAGAAATTTACAGTTACAATTGAGGTAATATTGAATAAAATGAACATAATAAAAAATTATAATAATGAAAAATAGTATGGTAATTACCGGGGTACATCAAGAATGTATAGTGGCAATTTCACAATTGAATATTGCGCTAACATTGATAATATGAATAAAATGAATATACTGGAATAAAATAAAATAAAGTAAAAATAGGAATATATATACAATCCATTCAGATTGCCACCATTGGGTAGATAATTTTGTTTACAGTGTCTAGTATCGGATTTCTGTCAAAATTGATTTGGTTGTTTAATACCTTATCCTTATTTGTCTTCAAGTGTCTTCTTATAATTAGTGCTTCATAGGTAAGGATTTTTCTAGGGTCTTTAATGATTTTTAATATGGACATTGCTATGCATCGGGCCAAATTGGTGTTTGGTGGAGTTGACATGGTTGGCGAATATTGACTTATGATCTCCTTTGATCCAAAATCTCCTGTGTTCTTGGAATCTGTCTCTGAAGGCCCTCTTCATGCATCCAATATAATAACATCCACATGAGGGACATGTGAGTTTGTACACTCCAATGGTTTTATATACATCTTCTTGTTGGTTGTCCTCTCTTGGGTTTAAAATGCAGGGTGGGCCATAAGTCGCGCACCAAAGAATTACGTGAAGTGTGATGTGAAACAATGTAAAATCAGCAAATGGCGAGCATTTTGAGCGTTTGTGATTGTACCAGCAACGTGTTTTTTAGTTCATTAGTTAAGCTTGGTTTTAATAAAATAACGTTTATTATTATCAGAATTGTTTTAAATGCTTTGGTGCGCGACTTACGGCCCACCCTGTATACTCGATTTGTTGGTGGGTCTTGTATGCAATTCTTATCCCTTCGTTTCTGAATATGTTAGTGATTCTAGTGACTTCTGGGCCCATGAATGTGAAGGTAGCATATTGCGGAGTCTCATTGTTGGGGCTTTCTTCTTTGCATCCAGCATCGAAGTTGCATTTTGTCCTTCGATATATCGATCTGGTGATTTTGTCCGGGAATGCATTTCTTCTAGCAATGTCAAAAGTCAGGCAAAGTTCTTCATTCCTGTCAGATTCTGTTAACTGGTATGATAGTGCTCTATTGAACAGGTAACACAAGGCTGCCGTTTTGTGCTGGGGATAATGGTTGGATTCAAAACTTAAGTTCTCAGTGGCAGTCGGCTTCCTGTATACTGAGAATTCTAGTTTTTTGGTGGTCATGTTCTTACGCATTGTTAAATCTCATATGCTCCGATTGTTCTTCTGATTAATTTACCTCGTGCTCATTATTTTTTTATTTACTTTAATAATTTTTTTCTAATATTTAATAATAAAGTTTTTTATTATTTATTGGGACATTAGCCTTCATGTGTTTTTGGTTTTATTATATATTTTTTTAAATTTATTTATTTATTTATTTATTTATTTATTTATTTATGTATTTATTTATTTATTTATTTTTAACATTTCTCATTTTTGCAAAAACGCTATCTTAAAGTGGGATTATTTGCTTCTTTATAGTTAATATATATTATTTATAATCCAAAACAAATAGGGTGCAGCTGTTTTGACTTCCACAGAATATGAAGTATGTTTGAGAGAAATCATTTGTGTGGTGCTGCTACCTGTGGGCAATGAATAAAGAAAGGAGCCCATTTGAAAACTGGCTCCTTAAAAAGTGAATACCATTTTATAGTTAATTTTTAGGACGTTTTATTGATTTTAAAATAACTTAATTTGTTTCTGAACTTTAGAATAAACAAATTTAAAAGAAAGGAAAATAATTTTTAATGAAAGTGCATGCATTTGAATGAAAATATTTTAATGAAGTTTTTGGCTTTTTAAAATTAATTACTGATTGAAAACAACTGCAGGTTGTAAAAAAAAAAAAATATCATAGTATCAATATCTTAACCAGCATTATTTTTGTAAATTTTTTTTTGACTAAAATACTTTCAGCAGTATCAGTTTAAGCAGTATCAGCAGTTATTAACTCGATTTTTAACAATATTAAATGTTTAATCCATTAATTATTTGAGTGAGTTTTTAAATTTCATAACCGTTGAAAATGGACAATGTAGTGTTACTGAATTCAAAACTATTTATATTCACCCAGTCTGCATACGAGTCATTCTACGTGAAACAAGACACCTAAAACCACTACATTTTTATAAAAAGTTAAAACTTTTTTTTTGTACTTTCCCTGCATCAAAGTAAATAACCCACGGTGTTATAATTTTTTTTTAACATAATTTCTTAAAAAAATATTCGCAGTCAAATTTACAGAAATTAGCCGGTTAGAGTGTTCTTTAAACACATGATTCTCATTTTAAGCTTAAAATGTGGGCTTTTAAACTATACAGGGTGTATCAGAGTCGATGGTCATAAAGTATCTAGCGTGATCCTTTGCACGATTACAAACTTAAAGTTCCTTATCGAAAATGTCGAAAACTCGAAATTTAAATTGCGTCGCTACGTCATTTATGAACTTTCCGCACCAGCAGTTCATTAAATTCCAAGAGGCGATTACAATTAAATCGGCGGCAATTGTTGAGATTAAATGACGTTTTCGACAGATTTTCAGCAAACTTCGCGTGATGTTTAGACCCTTAACATTTGAGTGTTGAACATTTTGCATAAGGAACTTTAAGTTTGTAATCATGTAAAGGATCACGCTAGGTACTTTATGACCATCGAACCTGATACACCCTGTATATTTACAGATAAAATTGAAATTAAAGAAATATTTATTTAACATAATTTTAAAATTAATTTGAAAATTTTAAGTTAAAACGACACATTAAAAATCTGTAAAAAATACTAGCAGATTTCTTGATGTTTTTTTCTAATGGCCACCCAAATTTCAAAGTGGAATTTTTTTTTAGAAGTATAGAAAATAAATGTGAAATGATGAAATTTAATTAAAAGTGTTAACTGCTCATGACGTGATCGTGCTTCAAGGCACGGCCGTCTATATCAGGCCTGACAACTGAGGATTGATGACATCATGCTAGAGGTCGGTTGCCATGGGAACCCCCTTCTCAACAGCAATACTTTAACATTGAAATACTTTAATTGATGACAAATTATGTTTACTCAAATTAAACGAATACCCCAGTATCGTGAAAAAATTATCTCCTCCGTCAAAATAAGAGGCAGACGACCTCATGCCTCGCCGACCTCTAGCATGACGTCAGTTGTCAGGCCTGGAGATATAGTACGGATTTCGCCTGAGGCATTCTTGCGTTCCTGCTCGTGCTCAGCCCTCAAAGTAGCGCATCTGACCTCATAAATAATTTAATACCGATTGAACTAGTTGGAATTCCATCCTGTAATTTCCTAGTGTTATGCTATGGATATGAGGGAATTAAATCTATTTTTTAAAAATAATTTTGGAGCATCGTTTTCAGGTTAATATATGATTTTATAAAATTAAAATGCATTTTCCCACCTCATATTTTATTTTGAAGTCCATAAAGTAAATTAATGAAAAAAGTGATTCATTTTAGCTTCAATTTGACATAGACGACTATTCCCTACGACGAATATAACCAGAGATAGGCTTCGTTTTACGGAGGGTTGATTCAGATAAAATGAGACTTTAAACGCCGCGTATGACCTTGACGGAATGTGATTTGCATGACTCGTCCACTATTCATGGGGATTAGCTTTGTATACACTTGTTGCTGTTATTTGGAATATTTCGTGCTGAAACATGGCTTCCAAAATCACAGCTTTTTGGGAAGGGTATATGTTTGGCCTTTCCGACGCTAACTTCAGTCTTTCGTGCATTGTGGAATTATGCAAACGAAATGGTATTGTGGTATCCAAAGTTACTGTGGGTCGAATAATCAAAAAGAACAAATTGCGAGCATCTAATGAGCGTGGACGAGCAGAGAAGAGACCAGAAACAAGCCCCAGCCAACACGCCCAGCTCAGGTGGTGCGAGAAATCCGGTCTGAAGTGCTGAAAGAAAATCCGGTCTGAAGTCTAGCCCAAAGGAAAGGTATTTCACAGGCAACAGTCTCCAGAATAATTCATGACAATCTTGGGCTGGAGCGACGTTCATAAAGCGCGCGGTCACACAACTGAGTGACTGAACACAACTGAACACTGCCAAGTCATCTGAGGCTTACTACAGGAAGATGGAACAGGAGACGGGCATACGAGTTATTCCCTTCTCTCATGTGCCTGTAAAATCTCCTGACGCATCACCGATGGATTTCTGTGGTTTTGGTCTCCTGAAACGACGGCTCGGAAGTCGCCGACCAAGAACCGTTGATGGGCTATGTAAAGTGTGTCAGCAGGTGTGGAACGAACTTCCCATGGAGTCCCTCAAACTCAGCCTACTTCAGTGGAAATTACGGTGCCGGGCGATAGTCCAACAACGTGGCTCTCACATCGAACACAACCGATGGTGGCGCCATGGTATTATACCATCGTAACAGAACTGCAAAGTCATCTCATTTTATCTGAATCAACCCTCTGTATGTGCTGAGATGTGCGAAATTTTGATAACTTTGATAATTAATTATAACTAAACTATATTTTTATCTGGCAAACGAAACTATGCATGCCTTATATTTTATCCACCAAAATACACAAAATAATAATTTTGATAAAATATCCCTAAGGTCAATTATCATCCGATTTTGTCCGATTTGACGTGGAATGCAAAAATTATGAAGAGGACAGACGGACATTGTAAAACCAATAAGTAGCTACATTCTTCCGCTACTTATCGGCCTCGGTGGCTCAGTGGTTGCGTGATCGCCTGTGATGCCTGAGTACGCGGGTTCGATCCCGGCCGAGGACGACGAGGATTTTTCAGGGGAAAATCCTGAGATCACCCACTTCCTTCGGAAGGGAAGTAAAGCCCTTGGTCCTGTGTAGTCGTTTGCCAGCTGCACGTTAAAGAACCCTTGCGAGGCAAAATTTGCGTCCCCTATATCGCCGTCCTGAAATGACCATAGCAGTTGAAAAGGACGTTAACATCAAACAAACCAAGCCAATCTTCCGTTACTTAATAGTTCACCATGCCGTGACAGGACAGAGAGCTGTGAAAGTCAATCTCCTTCCGTGCCCCACACAATTGGCAATCGAACAGCGCAGGGAAAACGAAACGAGCGGTCCGAAAGCAATGCTTTCACTGCCATACTCATCCAGGAAGTAACCAGGGGAAGTACACTGAACTAGGCTAGAAGCCGGATGAAACCTAGTTAAGTCATCCAGAGGATAAGATTGAGTCCTTTCCTATAAGGACGATAAAGTTGATTGTTGATTGACGAGAGACACGGAGCTACGAGATCCAGTATTCGGGAAAGATGGCCTTTTGGTTGTCGAAATTGATGTCCAGGACTTGACGAGGCCTGCGATGCCTGAGGAAACTTCTAAACGTGAGAGAATGCTCCAGAATATCTGCAACCAGAGGATTGGGATGGTCCTTAATCTTCGGAAGCAACTTCTTCAACGACTTCTGGACATAGTTACCAATTGGAGGTATATGGAAATCTTCAGCAATAGAAATATTTGTTGCGACTCTCCTGTCAAGTTACGATAGTCCTCAGAGTAACGTTTTGGAAGGTTTGAAGATCCTTCCATCTGGATCTGCATATTGTAGCCCAGGCAGGCATACCATAAAGAAGAATGGTTCGTATAACCATCTTATAAAGCAAGAGTTTGCTATCCATTCCAAGGGCACTGTTTCGCCCCAGAAGAGCAACTAGACTAAACTTAGCCTTCTTAGCTTTATTTATCGCATAGGAGACGTGGTCACTCCAATTTAACCTGGCATGTACCATCACTCCGAGGTATCTGTAATTCTTAACCCAGTCGAGTTCTTTACCAGAAAGGAAGAGAGGACTCGGTGGTTTCCGAAGTTTCTTCGAAATGAACATTGCCTTGCATTTGTCAAGTTTCCACTTTGCAAACCACTTCTCGCACAATTGTGAGGTCTTTTGTAAGCATGATATGACGTGAGCGGGATTGCGGTCAGTAGTCATGATGGCCGCGTCGTCAGTCATGATGGCCGCGTCGTCACATATTTTGCTGAGCCCCCACACAGAGCCCTGTCCTTAATCCAATCGAATATTTATGGGAGTTGTAGCGTCGAATGAGGGCCAGGGAGCCACTTCCGAAATCCACTAATGACATGGCTAGGTCCTTGCAGCAAGAATGGAACCAAATATCGGAAGCTGTTTATCGGAACTTTGTAGAAAGTATGCCCAGAAATGTGTCTGACTTAATTTCAGTACGCGGAAATCCAACAAGATTTTAAATAAAATATCACTTTTCCTTGTAAAATGTTAGTTCCATTATTGTAGGGTATTGTATGAAATGTTCAACCGTAGTGGCAACTTTACGTTATTTTTTTCCCTTTCTGCTTTTTGTCCGGAAGATTTGCGGCGCGTTGAATTAACGACAGATTTGCGCCTAAATTAATTGATCGTCGCCAAGAGCAATTCTTTTGAATCCAGCCAGTGAAATTGGAGGAAAGAAACCTGTCGATTATGTTCCCGGCTTCTTGGAATAAAGACAGGAAGAAGTGTTTGCAACAAAACTAGAAAACGAACGAATTACGGTGATGAAATGTAGAAATTTCGCAAACGGAATTGTAGGTTCGCCTCTACTTCCAAATTCCAAACCCAAACCGATTTCTGGACATAACTCAATTGGCTTAATTTAACGCAATTGCCAAGATGATGTTGCTTAACATTTTTCATCCCTTTGGGGGTAATCAATTTCCTTAATCCATAGGAAAATTGTTGAGACAACGGCCATTCATCTCGGGACGCATCAATTAGAATGATGATCTTTCATTTAGCTGATGTTTAATGTATGGAGCTCTAATGAAAGGGAGAATTATCACGCAATATTTCAGCGAGCAAATGCATTTATCAACGAATGTTTGACTTCATTACCGTTAAGCCATCCGTCAACTATAAGATGTTGAGAAGTCGAATATTAAGGAACAGGGAGAAGTATCCGATTCCACACTTTGGTCTCAAAATGTCTTAATTTGGGTTTTAAATGACTTGGTTGATCGTAGGCTTTATCCAGCTTTAACAGGATTTTAATACGTTGTTGCCGCTATTTTGAGTAATTTTTGAGCTAGGCAAAATTTAATGAAGCATTCGAATGTTAATTAAACGATCGTTTCACTAAACTAATTTAATATATAATCTTCTCGAGATGTTTCGCCTGACGGCATTATCTAAAAATTTCGTTCCTATTTTTGAGACTAATGAATGTTTAAGATTTTGAAAATATAAAATAATATAAATTATTCGTTTTTAACCGACTTTTTTAAAAAAAGGAGGTTATCAATTCGATGCGTATGTCCGAGGGGAGATCAAAAAGTAAGTTGCACTAACTCGCCGCAGGAGCGCGCTGTGTGTCGCAATCTTGGGCAAAGCGGAGAAAGCAGAGACCGTTAAGTAAAGAGACTTGGCATTTCCTCTTTTCCTATACTAAATCATGTAATGAGTTTGCAGCGTGGCGCCCTCTGGTTAATCGCACCAACACTTCAGGGACAATTGATGATTTACGTCACCACGATCATGGGACAATTAGTGATTTACGTAACATCCACCAAGGGACAGTTGATGATTTATGTAAAAACTCCCAAGTTTTGGCGCCATTAAATGACGTCAACTAAACAACAAAGCCGACCTTGCCTGTTGCCTCCGAGATTAGAGGCAGCGCCTCTAATCTCGGAGGCAATACCTAGGCAGGCTTTGCTGCTTAGTATAAAATTTATATTTGTTTTTTTATTGAAATAAGATCCTAATATTTACTATTTTTATTTTTTTTTATTTTT
Organism: Rhysida immarginata; assembly: GCA_023313115.1. Classification (NCBI taxonomy): domain Eukaryota; kingdom Metazoa; phylum Arthropoda; class Chilopoda; order Scolopendromorpha; family Scolopendridae; genus Rhysida; species Rhysida immarginata. The sequence continues at coordinate 491,303 of JAHWFO010104987.1, forward strand.
TAATTTCTACTATTTTACTATAAATCCTTTAATTTTTTTAACAAAATTAGATACAATACAATGTTCTGATGATTAAAAATATATTTATTTTCCTTGCTTATAAAAGCAAGATTTACCAAAAATGTTACGTTACATAAAATAAATATTTATAAACTCTAATTATACATTACTTTATAAAATATTTATATAATACATAATATTATACATTAAAAAAAAAAATGAAAATAAAGAAATCATGATTACAATAAGTTACGATTAATAATTTAAAACAAACTTTCATAATAAGAAGCTTTTATAATACATGTATTTTGATTACATCTTGGAAATATCACCATAAAAACAAGTTTCTTGTTAACAAGTATATACAACTAAATGAACCATCATTTTCATCAAATATTTTGGCATTCTCAATATATAAATCAATGAAAAACATTAAATTTTAACTGAAAATTTATATTAAAAAAAAAAGTATATATTTTCACATCATCAATAGCATCATTAATAACATCACATTTAGAAGTGACAAAACATCAGACATTTAAAAATAAGTTTGTTTAACTGTCATATTTGCTACAATTGTTGTAATCAGGGCTGTGGAACGTAACTGAAACGTAACGAAATAACGATATTAATATCGGTATTATAATGCTTAACGAAATTTCTTAAAGCGAGATAATAACGGAAACATAACAAAATCTGGGCTGCGGAGTGTAACGGAAACGTAACAAAATAACGATATCAGAGTTGTGGAACGTAACTAAAACGTAACGAAATAAAGATATTAATAGCGGTATCATGTATAACGTAACGAAATTTCTTAAAGCGGGATAATAATGGAAACACAACAAAATCTAGGCTGCGGGAAACAAGCGTAGGAAATATACAATGCATATAATCAGGAGTGTTGGGGTTCTGAAGGAGCCCATTGATAACAGGGAGATGACTGACATTAAAATATCTTGTCATTCAAGCATGAACTCCTTCTCATACAAAAAAATAAAATATTATTATTAAAACATTATGATAACGTTATTTTCTAAGATAGTGATATCAAGTAACAAAAAGCATAACGTAACGAAATCTAATAAAAAAATGTGTAACGTAACGTTATAACATTACGTAAATCAATTCGTTCCATAGCCCTGCTTTAAAACGTTATGATAACGTTATTTTCTAAGATAACGATATTCAGTAACGTAACACCTAGCATAACGAAATCAAGTAACAAAAACATAACGTAACGAAACCTAATAACAAAATGCGTAACGTAACGTTATAACATAACGTAAATCAATTCGTTCCACAGCCCTGGTTGTAATGCATAAAAAATTATTTTGCAATCCACTATGATTTGTAAAAAAGTGCACCTCTTTAAAAGTGATTCAAAGTGATGGTAATTTAAAGACAGAGCTCAGAATTAAGGAATAGCCACTTTAAAAATATATCAGTGACCCTCAGATAAGCTAAACGTTAATTTAATTGCTAAAATAATTGCCTTTAAATTAATCATCACACTCATATGTTCATTGGAAGTCGAAATATTTTTTAAGATAAGTTAGATCGTGGACGAAGCTCACACATGTTACTCAAATTCTTAATTTATCTTAATAACATTTCATTAAAATAAGAATTTAGTTAATATTGATATTGCTCGAATGCACATTTTCTGTAATGATGTGAACAATTATTGCCGAACAATAATTGAGTCCTGAAGGTTTGAAGCCAGAGATCGTTAGAAAGCTAAATTTTTCTCCTTTAAGTCTCGTCTCGTAATCAACGCGACGAGGGAAAATGAAACCGAACTTTCAAACAGCGCCGTCTGGTTAATCGCACCAACAGTCAGATTTACGAAAATTACTTTAGTCGAAAACTCATTACAGGAAGTAGCTCGAAATGCCAAGTCTCTTTACTTAACGGTCTCTGGGAGAAAGGGACATTAACTGCGCAGACGTCGGATAGGACGGTTGCTGTGGTTTCCCGTCGTGTTTTGTGTGACTAACGGGCTAAAAGCAATGGCGCATCAACTGATGTCCACTCCAAACTTAAGGTGCGAGCAGCAATCCGATTTCATGGGCCAAACGGGTGAATTGCACGGACATTCATCGTGAAATCACTGCTGTATATGGAAATTGAGCGCCGGTGTAGTTTTGTTGCACGATAACGCAACACCTCACAAGGCCCGCCAAACGTGCGAACTGCTGCAGCGATTCAAGTGAGAGGTTTGGCAACAGCCTCCATACAGTCCTGACTTAGCGCCATGCGACTTTCATCTTTTCGATAAGCTCAAAACGGAACTCTGGACAACGATTTCGAAACGATGAGGTGAAAGCTGCTGTCACCGTATGGTTACAAAACGCTGGACATTTTTATGCATCCGGAATCGAAAAGTTGGTTTATCTTTCGGATAAATGTTTAGGGTCTCTTGGGGACTATGTGGAAAAGTAAACCTACATTGTATGCTGCTATAGCAGTGTTGCTTTTGTATAGGTGGTGTAATAAATGGCCATACCGTGGAAGTGCAACTTACTTTTTGATCTCTCCTCGTATGTAATGTTGTTGGAATTACACAATATTCATACATGTTGGTCTACGTGGGCTTCTAAACAAGTTTGCCAAATTTCATATGGGTGTGTATGTATGTACGTTTTGTCACGTGCAGGAATGGAAATCGCTTCCTACACGCGCAGCCAGATCCCCAAAAACAAGAATAAGACTCCAAATTTAACGTTTATCACTAAGGATTAAATTAAAAAAGGGACCGCATTAGCGCGAGAGGTAATAAATTCAGAACCCCGCAGGAGAAATTTAGACTAAGATTAAACGAACCTTGCCCTTCCTGTTAATTAACAAATGATCTGACAATCAACAGCGTATCCATAAACTGACCCAACAAAGTATCAACCCCACATTTACCCAACAAGAAAAAAAGCACAATCCTAAATTTTTAGAAGTGTTCCTTGTAAAGGAAAAATAAAAAATCATCAAAAGAAAATCCAATCAAAAATAATCTTTATTACAGAATCTTTTTTTTTGTTTTTTTTTTTATAAAGCAATCAGAAGGCAATTAAAAAAAAACGTAATATGAAGACTCCACGTAGACAAAACAAACGCTAGGAGGTCCTAGAGGGAAGCAGTCCAAGAGACAACAGATCGCTAAGTCCCAAAGTTCAAGAATGCACATCAGGGAGTAAGATGCTACATCTGAACTACGCCGACTGAAGAGAGGAACGACGGGGCGGAACGAACTACAGTATCAACAAGAAAAAACAGTTTATAGTAATAAAGAGCTAACTGAACAATCTGGTTGGAAATAAAAAGGGAAAAATCCACTAAATTAAGATCAAATTTCCTGATTTTTCTTTGATCTCGCAAAAGGAATGACCGCGACAAACAAAAGAATAGAGACAACGAGAACAAACAATTAAAGTAAAGAAATTAACTTAGCGATAAGCTCCTAACCAACAATGCAAGTTGACAAAACAAGAAAATATATTTAAAATTTATCTAAAATTAAACTAGAAAGCAATAATAATAATTGTTCAGAGGGGGAAGCAAAATAAATAGAATTTAATGGCTGGTACTTTAAAAGAAAGAACCCCAAAACTTAAGAGTACACGTGGCTCGTTAAAAGACTTATTTTGGTTTAAAAATTGCGCTATTTATTTATAAAATACAAAAATTCTGTACAAAAGAATGTTCTATATAATATGATTTAATTGAGGAATAGGCATTGCGATCTCAATTACAAAAAAAAATATTTCTCGGAATAAAATAAAGAAATACTTAAATGTACGTTAAATACAGCAAAACACTGTAACGAGAAATATTAATCGCTACATTGAGCGAATTGAGATTAAATTAAAAAAAAATTGAGACAGACCAATTCCTTATAAAGAATAAGGAAAAGAAATTTCAAAATTCCCATTTAATGTCTAAAGAAAGACTGCGAAATCATAATTAATTATTAATGGGGAATAAGATTGAAAATGTGCAGCATGGCGTCTCTTATGCGCGTTATTGTTGAAATAGCATTAAAAGAAATTTCATTATTACCTTATGAGTAAACCCGCAAAACAATGCTGCTCGGTAAAGAATCATGGCTGCCGCGAGAAAGTGAGAAATTCAATAAGAAACTAAACATCGAACGGCAGGGTAGGAATAATTTGCAGAGCATTGGAATGAAAATGATAAATGGAAGTTGAACGTCATGCTGCAGGCTAGTAAGGACGTGGAGGACCAGAAAAAGGGACGACTGGTCAAGCCAGAAGCTGGAAGTGGTCTGTCTGAAATAAAAAAAAAACCAGTAACCACGGAAAGAACATCAACAATAGTGGGACACACATCCTCGTGATCACGAAAATTATTCGCGAGGGACAACTAGCTGCAGACAGTGATAATCACGTGGAGATTTTTTAATTAACATTTATTAAAACAATATATACTCAACAATCACTGTCTGCAAAACAGTAAAAAAAACTTAAAGAATAGAAAAAAATAGAATAATTAGTTACAAATAAAATTATATTTATTTTTACATAAAAAATCTGAGTTTTCCCGAACAATAATAAAAAAAATACTTCCAATAAATTCAAAGTCCAAGATAAATTTGGCACGCAACAATTTGTCCACGTGTTTCTCAGAAACTATAAATCGAATTGCAATAATTCTTTTTTTATTGGATTAAGTATCTTTCAACTTAGGGAGAAATCCAAGTTTCATCAAAATCGGTTCAGTAGTTTTCAAGATATGGACTGATATAGCTAGGCCAGGCGATAGTGAAAGTTTCATTAAAGTCGTTTTTTTTATACTCTGTTTAATCTTATTATTTGTAATTAATATTTTGTCGGTCCGTCCTTAGATTTTATTAGGACATCCATCTAGCTTCCGAGACTGATATTAGAATCTTTATACATACAAATCGAGCGTAAATGTTCAAAACAGAAAATAATATTAAACAGAGTATTAAAAAAAAACGACTTTGATGAAACTTTCACTATCGTCTAACTATAATCAGTTCATATTTTGAAAATTACTGAACCGATTTTGATGACACTTAGACTGTTCCCTAAGTTGAAAGATACTTAATCCAATAAAAAAAAAAGAATTATTGCAATTCGATTTCTAGTTTCTGAGAAATACGTGGACAAACATACATATACACACTTATGAAATTTGGCATACTTGTTTAGAAGCCAACATAGACTACATAACTAGGGTGACCAGGCGTCCCGAATTGTGCGGGACAGTCCCAGATTTCTGTGCACTGTTCCGCGTCAGTAAACATCCCGGAAAATGTCCCGGATTCAAATAATTGTCCCGATTTGTCCCGGATTCAACGTGTATTTAAAAATCAACTCACAATAAATGTTTCAATGATATGATACAAATTGACGCAAGCTCCTTATTCAAGTTTATGAAAAATGGAACCAATTACAGTATTCAAAATTGCACCTGAAAACCCTCACCCGTTGTCAATTCGAGACGTTTGCAATTCCCGAAGTCACATAGAGGTGACACTAAAATAGTTGAGAATAAAAGGCCAGAAAGTTTAACAAAGCTCAGAAACATTGTGGAGTGGAAGATGTGGAACAAAGCATAAGTTTCACAAATAGTATCTTGATGAAGAAGAAAATGAATTTTTGACGAATTAGCATCTCTGAAAATGAATTTTTGACGAAATGTCGAATTTATAACGATATGTAATCGAAAAACATCCAAAAATGGTCGGAACATAACACTGATTTTGATGTAAAATGGAGTGAATTTTTTCCCATTTTCAGAATAAATATCTTCCTTTTAAAAATTTGAAATCAATTATTGAATTATCTTTGTGCTTACTGGGCAGAAATATAGCAATAGAATGTATTTTTATTTCATCAAATGCGGATCTCTGAAAAATGTCATTAAAGGTCGAAACTTTGAAAGCAATGATAATTGCAAAGTGTAACACCGCCGAATCCTGTGAAGAGATAACGAAGAATTTTGAAGGTGATGCAATACATATTGAATAATTTTATAATGTATCTGTGAAATGCATTTTTTTAAATTCAATAATAAACATTTTGTTATTTAACAATTATTGAACTGTTATTTCTATGAAATGCTGTTCAAACAATGTTTAAAACATTAAATGTATTTTCTATTTAATAAAATCTTGTAAACATTCCAAGGAGGAGCTTTAGCAGTGAAGCAGAAATATATTTATACGTTTATTAAAAAGAAATTAATCCCTCCCGCCTCCCGAGTAGGATAAGGCAAGTCATCTATTTTTACCCCTTTATCTGCACTTTTTACCTCTCCCCAAGTTTTTTTAATCAATAAATGATTTTCTCGAACGTAATATGTAAAAATGTAAAAAACCTCGTATCTTCTTTTTTTTCTCATCATTTCCGAACATATGAGTTATCACATGCCATATGTTGCCATAGTTCTAAGGAACAAGTGCTGCCACCCCCGCAAATCCGATCCCACTGGAAAAATTGGGCCTAAACTTCCTAGTAATATAGATCTTGCCTAAAGGAATCTGGATACTGGATTTTACGCCTTTACGTACCTAAATAGCACATAGATATGTTGCCCTCTCTGAATCCCATCCACGTAATTCCGACCCCCGTATACCAGTCAAAACCAAACTAAATAGTGAAGGTGGACATGCCCATAGTAAGCTACATTCCGAATTTCAACCTTCTACCTCAAAAAATGTAGAAATGATGAAGGGTGATTCAAATTGTGTGTAAAATAAAACCAATAAGTAGCTCCATTTTTCCGCTACTTAATAATAAGCTTATAGATTATGAGCACTTAAGCAATCGTGCGTCGACAAAGCGATTTCACGTGCGCGCGCCGATGTCAGTAATGCTCAAAAGATAAACAGAAAGTAACAATGTATTCCTTCTTGACAAATCGATTGTTATATGACATGCCAGTATCTTTGAATTCTTTACACTCATTGTTTAACACGTGAATTCGACTGAAAGGGTCCACGAAAAATTCTGAAAAGTTGATACGGCCGAGCTAAGACTTTGATGGTCATATTTCTGAAAACAGAATTTAAAAAAGTTAATCCGTTTTCAAGTTATCGTGCAAACGGCGGACGGCCGGATAAACGTACAGACCAAGGGCGCAATCTTATAAGTAGCTTTTATGCTAAAGCTCCTAATAAAAAAGTATTAGAATATATTAACTGAATAATGATAGATTTTTAATTCTTGAAAATAGTGGCCCGGATTTTTCATGGCTTTGTCCCGGATTGGCGTCGAAAAAATTGGTCACCCATATTCATAACATATATGAATATAGTGCAATTCCAACAAGATTACATACATACGCATCGAATTGATAACCTCCTTTTTTTGAAGTCGGTTAAAAACTATTGAACCACTTATCCGATTGAGTTCATATTCGTACCATATGTTTGTTAGGTTCAGTGGTTTCAGAGTAAAGTGTTAGGCATTCCAAAGAGTAGTTTCCGAGTTACGCATTGAAAATCGTAACAATGCTCACATGCGAGTACTAATCAGCACATGTTACGACGATGAGTGTGTAACTCGGAAACTACTCGTTGGAATACGATCAAATTTTAACGGTATACACAGTTTTATGTACCCTATTATTCCTCCAAAATTCATTATTCTAGGCGTTGCAGAACCTGAGTTTTAACTTGTTGATCTTGGTGGCGGCATTTTTATTTCTGTTCAAATCTCAGTTAGCATTCAAATTGATGATTGTTAGCGTCGTTAATTGTTGTATGTAATTATTAATTTGATCGGCAATGATAGCAAAGTTCTTGATTGTGGAGAGGATTGCTTATGAAACCACAGAGTTGTCAGAGGCGTAGCTAGGGGGGAGCAAGTGGGGACATCTGTCCCCGGGCGCCAGCCTTGTTAACCTTGCTAGGGGGGGCAATTTATACACTTTTTCCCCGGGCGCCACTTATATTCGCTACGGCGCTGAGAGTTGTTTGCCGTCAAATTTTGGCGGGTTCCATCTAGTATTCTTATAATATGGCTTCGGAGTTTACTAAGGAAGGTAGAGACATCAATGGCGTCCAGAAGGAGCCAGAGCCACAACATGACTTGTTTTCTGATTGGCTTTCCGTTCTGTGAAGAAAGAGAATAGAAAATTTTTCTTCAACATAACTCAGCTTTCTATCATTTTTTTCCGGTTACCAAAAAGAAAGGAAGTGACGGCAAAAAAAAATAAAATTGGCTGTCTCCAAATGTCCTAACACTGGTAAGTAGGCACTTGTTCAGTTGATAGAGGCGACGAGCCAGATACTCCTGGTCCCTGGTTCGAATGCAGGTCGCTAAATTTTTTCTTTTCGTTTTTCATATTAATTATGTAATATTGAAACATAGCTTCAGTTTTCAACCATCATTTTAAATTCAGAGATTTGCTTGATTCCGATTCGGCGGCATTTATTGATCAGGAATAGCAGTGATGCTTGAACGTGTTTTTCAAAATTTCGAAACCCAAGCATTTGACCCTGTTGAGCTGTGTAAACATTTCTCCCCATGAAGATAAATCAACATTTTAATCATTTTCTATTTGCTTTTATACGTCAACATTCTTTTCGGGTTTCCCTTCATTGACATTATGCTAATAACCCACAGAGAGTGGGCTCGATGAGAAATTGTCAAACAGTTGCCATGGTGCACAATTCATTTTATAGAGAAAATCTCTCGGCAAATTCCAAGTAAATTTTAAAAACATTTTGGGTTCATTCGCAATGACTTAATCCATTGAAATCTCTGGTCCTGAAGAATATTCGAGATTTGTTTCATGTGTTGCTACCGATACAAGCATCTTCTCCTTTAATGCAAGTGTTTCGAAACTAAATAAATAAAAGAGGAGAAACTAGCATTGGTTGTTGCTTTAGAGTTTTCGTGGGCAAAAAAAAAATATCATTAAATATGAACTACAAATGAACGCCGAGAGCTGCTTCCACATTTCGGAATTTTCAAAAATGTATTCTGTGTAAATGTTTATTCAATTTTAACGCACGACAGATCTGAGAGCTTTGAGAAATTGAACTCCTCGCGTAATTGAAAATGTGTTTTGGGGTCTTAACTGAAATCTTTTCCCTTGGTGGAGGGGGGTATTACAATTCTGATGTGAACTTTAGCATTTTGGTAGTAAAGATGAGAGACTCAACGATATACCGACTCTCCATTGGCTGAACTCCATTCCTTCTTCAATTAAAACAAATCTTTATCGACTATTACATACACTGGTGCTCAAAATTAACAGGACAAACACATTTTCGTGGATTTCTCTAAAACTAACGGACCGATTCCATTGAAATTTGGTAGGGTAATAGAATAAGCTATCACAATTTGGTAGGGTAAAAGAATAAGCTATCACGAATAATTATTGAACATAACTTTCAAACCATCCAAAATTTCCATTGGACTAGTATCACTTAGTATAGAGAAATAAATGGATGTCTAGAGTGATACGGATACTTAAGCGTTTGTTGCCGACGCGTTTCGGTATTACACCATCTTCAACAGGCATTAACAAAAGTAACAAGTGTGAAATACAATCGAACAGTGAAGTGAAAAGAAAGACGCGAGTGGTCCAGGAGCCAAGCTCACTTTGCACGCTCGCCTAAAGAGTAAACCAGAGGAGGTACATTGAACTGGGTGAGAAGCCTGATGAACCTCTTAAGTCCTCCAGAGAAGAAGTCCCCAGAAGGGACGAGATTCAGATTGTAGATTGACGAATAGAGTCCCCAAAAATCAGCAGGATCTAAAAGATCCAATAATTGAGGAAGGCGGTCATCCAATAATTTGTTAACGTCATCAAAGCAGACATCCAGGATATGGCGCGGTCTTCGAAACCTGAGGGGGTTCTTTACAACGAGTGGATGGTCCAGAATACCAGAAACCAGGGTGTTTTCATGATTCTCCATCTTGGGTAGCATGTTCTTCATAAGTGTCTGGACAAAGGTGCCCCTTTGGGTCATCCCCAAATCGTCATAGATAGAGTGGTTATTGGCAACTCTTCTGTCAAGTTGGGCAATGGATCGGAGAGCAACATTTTGGAAGGTCTGGAGATCCTTCCATCTAGATTTGCAAATAGAAGCCCAAGCAGGCATTCCATGAAGCAAAATAGTACGAATCACAACCTTGTATATCAAGAGTTTGTTATCTACACCAAGTGCGCTGTTTCGCCCCAGAAGTGCAATCAAACTGAACTTCGCCTTCTTTGCCTTGTTGAGCGCATATTGGAGGACTTGATCGTTCCAGTTTAGTTTGGAGTCGATCATGACACCAAGTCTGCCGTCAGTTGCTCCACCTCCGACTTACGGTTTTGCCGAACAATCCGTCTCAGACGACGTCGGTGCCTGTCTATGTTGATTATTTTTGATCCATAATTCTGCCGTTTCGACAACTCTTGTGGATTCCGTTTCCACGCATTGAACACCTTGGAGACCTGACCTTTTGAGATACAGGACAGTTGTATTGTCCTGGTCGTAGCTCCAGCTGGACGGGCTCCCACAATAACTTCTTTTTGGAACTCAGACAGGTCTGCTGTTTTACCCATTTTGCTCAACTTGAGCAGCTGCAGCTTGGAATGAGCATGTACCTCACATGATTGCATTCATTTGAATATCACAATCGTTTCTGACCTGTGACCCCGCTTTACATATCAGTACAGTAATTCATCACGGGTTTCTAATTCATTGGCCAGTGTGTGTAGTTTAGTTACCAAATCATGAAATGAACTGGAACTAAATAAAACATTTTTATATGAAAAAAAACAAAAGTTACTTTTAAGGTGGAAATGATAAGGAATTAGTCTTTTGTATTCAAAATTTTGGAAATGGGTGTTTCAGATTTATACGGACAGCTCCATTTTTTTCAAGGAAAACGGAGTGTGATTGTCACCAGACATACTTGAAATTATTTATACACTGTCATATCACTGAATTATGACCACCCGCTTAGTAATGGGAGTAGCCACCCTTCGCCGCTATAACTTCTGCTAGGCGTCGTGGCATGGACGCAAGAAGTGCGCGGTATGCGTCCGATGGCATGGCAGTCCATTACGCTTGAAGCGCTGTCCACAGAGCTTCGAGAGTCATAGGTGGAGGGTCCAGCTGCCGTACATGGCGATCAAGGTGCTCCCACAGACGTTCGATTGGATTGATGTCCGGCGAATTAGTGGACCAAGGGAGCACTCGAAAGTTAGTAGAGTGTTCCTCGAACCAATCCAGAAGGAGACGTGCCTTGTGCAGGGTGCATTGACCTGCTGGAACACACCATCTCATTGGGGAAACATCGTGAGCATGTACGGGTGCACCTGATCCGCTACGATTGACAGATAGCTACAGGTATCAAATTGCCCTCTAGACGAATCAGTGGACCTAACTGCTCCCAACAGAAGATCCCCCACACATCCACACTACCTCTACCAGTCTGCTTCCGGCCCACAATAGCCTCCTGCAGTCTCTTTTCATGGCGTTCACGACGCACTCGCCATCGCCCGTCAATCTTATGGAGCAAAAACCTTGACTCGTCGGAGAAGGCGACCTTAGCCCACTCGTCTGTGGTCCAATGGCAGTTCCCACGTGCACAGTCTAGGCGTCGTTGACGATGACCCCTGGTCAACATGGGTGCAGCAACCATGCGTCGACTGTTCAGGCCCATCCGTAGCAGGGTGCGTTCGACGGTAATGTCGGATACACGTCTGTTGGCACCACTGTTGAATCTGGTGATCAGTTGATGGACTGTGGCTCTCCTGTCACCTTTTACGTGTTGTCGTAGGCACCGCTCACCCCGTTGGTCGATGGCTCGTGACCCTTTACAGTGATGGCGTTGGGACGCGATTTCTGTCCCTGCTGTCCACTCTTTGTACACCTTCACTACAGCGGACCTTCACAAATCGCGCCGTTTCGGAGATGGTGCCACCCTTGCTGCGATAGCTTATTATCATCCCTTTTTGGATGTCCGTTAAATCCGGACGTTTACCCATCTTGAAGCTCGTGCACCTGCCGTTTGATGCACCAGCTTTAAAGCTTTCTCAGCCTGTTATGCAAATTTTGCAATGTGTAATCGTTGTTGGGACGAACCGTGCGTGTGCCTTGAAGGGGCGCTGGTCATAATTCATTGATATGACAGTGTATATTAGTCGATAAAGATTGTTTTGATTGAAGAAGGAATAAAGTTAAACTAATGGAGAGTCGATTATCATTGAGTCGCTCATCTTTACAACCAAAATACTAAAGTTCACATGAGAGTTGTAGTAACCCTGTCACAGGGGCAGAGATTTCAGTTATAACCATAAAACACACTTTCAATTACACGAGAAGTTCGATTTCTCAAAGCTCTTAGATCTGTCGTGATTAAGTTTATAATGGAATGAGAAATAAAGGAAGATTCGCGAGATTTCGTTGGCGGGTCAAACGAAAAGTGCACTCACTGTCTCACCTTTAAATGGAGATAAGGGTGCACGGAGGCGGTTCATAAATTGGAACGAAAGAGGGCTCAGATAAAAAATTCGATTCATTTATTATGATTCACGCTTCTTTTCTTTGCATTCAGTTAGTGATAAGAATGACGGTAATTATTTAAAGGAATATTTTTATAAGTATCCTCCTCCTGAGTTTTCTTCTTCTTCCAGATAACTTTATCTCTACTTTTCTTTGTTTCACTCGGAGAAGCCTGAAAAGGAGAAAAAAAGGAGAAAATGAATTGCTTATGGAGGAAGATTGGTTCGGTTGCGAGTGTTTGATTGTAGGCCCTGCAAAGTGTGCTTTTCCCCTTGAATTTCATCGATTGTGTTTTGTAGGGGGGGGGGAGTGGATTCGCGACCCGTCAAGAATGGGAATCCATGGTAATTACGATGAATGGTTCGGAGTTGAGCTTAAGGGATAGAAAAGAAACACCCAACTGCTGTCGTGGGAGTCTGGGAAACCTGAGGAAGAGAGCGGGGAGGCTGATTAGGATCGGGATATTGAAGGATAACCCGAGAAATGAAGATATTAACGGCGTTTTGGGGAGGGGGGGGGGCAATAGCCTCGTCGTCGTTTTTCGCCTTTAAACGCGAAGACGACGACCGGTGGCGGCGCTCACGTGGAAATGTTAAATATTTTATTCGTTTCGGGAAACGCGTAATCAATTGGATACAATTTGCTTTAATTAAATAAAGAGACAGATGTCGGAATTATTTGGAAACTATTTGCGAATGGGCTCCATTGCCACGGAGTGTTCTTCTTCATAATGGCGCGATCGTCTTTCCGAAGCCAAAGACCTCCGGTTTTAAATGGAATTATTAGGATCCTTTTATTCTTTTCTTAACACACGAACACTTATTTCGCGTTTGTTTGTAGGCAGTCTGTTTTCTGAAATTAGGAAACGCGATTTTCAGTTGATAAGCAATAGTTTAAAGCTGGGATTAAGAAAATTCGTGTAGATAAAATTACAAACAAACGTTTAATCATGAAAAGTGACGAAAACACATATTGGAGGATTTATTTATTTTCATTTATTTAAGAAGACGGAAAAATATATTATTATTTTTAATTACATTTTTAAATTCTTTCTTTATAATAATAATTGAGGGCCTCAGTGGAAAAGGGCACACGCCTCATATTAATGAATATTGAGTTTTTGTTATAGAAAGACAGCTCCAGCCAATGAGCTCCAGGGTCTCTTTAATGAGTTTCTAGCACAGTAGCATGTGTTTATTTCCCAATATAAGCATTTTGAATATTTTTTTGGCCCTTTTCACATTATTCTATATTTTGACAAATATTTTATTTACTTTGTATAATTTATTTTTAAATTACTTAAAATCATAGTATTTTACGATTAAACTTCTTCACAAGAAAAGTAACAACGACATGTCCGGAAATGCATAGTTTCCATGGAATTGGCAATAAATGTATCCACGACATGTAGGGGAGAGTGGGGCCAGTGGGGCAATGGCGCCACCCTCTATTCTGTAGTACTAATGAGTTTCAAATGCCTCTGGAATATGCTGATCTCTTGAGGCCATTACTATTAGCAGTAGTCAATGGAAATTTTTCAAAGTTTACGTTCAGTTTGATTTTTGCAAGCTAAAACGCTTTTCTGGTGTTTTTCATCTAATTTTCGACAATCAAAATCGTCGTGGCATGTATACTTAAACAAACAGTTATCAATTCAGTCTTTATATACTTTGAAAATAACTTTGTGTAGGTGTATTTTAGTATAAAATGTTAGACTAATTGTCAAGTAGGCTAGTTGAAACATCATCGCAACCGTCATATTGTGTGAATGGGGCAATATCACCATCTCGCAACAAAGTGGACCAACGAATGTCTCAAGAAGCCGTCAAACCAGTTGGAAATGTAACTTACGTGAAAAAAAGTCGCAGAAAGTTTTAACATTGTTCGGACAACTTTACGTGACAAAATAAAAGCTCAGAATATGAAAAGCCCTATTGATATTTTATAAATACAAAGGTTGTTTTAAAAACAGTTCTTTTTTACAGCTTTGTAATATTTTCATTAAAAATTCCAAATATGTTCATACTTAAAGTATGTTTTACTAATTTAGGCGTAAAGGCAAGATTGCCCAACCAATTTAGTAAAGGTAATTTCGCCACTCTGCATATGTTTACGTTCTTTTTAATAACTGCCAAAGCAAAGCGAATTAGACATTTCTTTTAATATAGTTTTAAAGGCAATTAATGTAGCAACAAAATACAATGTAGCCATTTATCAAAAATCCGTGATTGAGAAACTTCAAACCGATATGCGAGATCTTGAATGGGAAGGTTTAACCTTATTCTCATCATAAATATGACAAATTCTGAAAATTTCAAAGGCGGTTTCGGTAACTAGATGAAATTGATTTCGACACCATTTCAAACACTGCTAACAAAATTTTATAATTTGGTAACCCAGTATAGAAATGTACCATTGCATCATTCTTACTGAACGATTCTTCGGTAAAATAATGTTTTGGGCTTGACTTTAGATTCTGTACATCAGAGCGAAGGATTTGGCACTCAGTTTCTAGAATTGAAAGATCTTTGCTCTGCACGTCAATCTGGGTTGTTACACCGGTATCTTTCTTGTCATCCTCATTTTGATGGACAGGTATTTGTGAATCCACTTCTGACATGTCTTGATTTTGTACATGGTCTTCTACTTGCTCTACAGCAGAAACTGTCATAAAACTCTCTTGCTTACGAGCAATTCTTCTTTCATGTGGTAATGATGCGCACGTCACCTCTTCAGACGTAACATTATTGTAGCCGAGCCTAACTGATGGTGACCAGTCTGGGTTTGTATCATCAAGATCCTCCAAAGTGTATAAGATGCGATGGGCAGCACACATCCAGTTATACAAAATGCCCAAAATATCCGCAAGTCAAACGAGTCCCGACCAAACTTACTCCGGAGACATCCTATGCCTCGATAGTCTCGAAAACGGATAAAAGATTTAACATAACTGACATTCAAGACATGTGCAAACAACTAGGCAGTATATGCCTTTTGTATAATGAATTAGGCAAAAAATATCCACAAATGAGTGGAATTCTTACGAGCAAACACTGAGATTATGGCTGATCGACGTTATACTATTATTAACAGAAGTAAGCTTCGTTGCGTCATATGGAACGCCAGGGGAATTCCCCGGAGGCGTATTGAGTTTTATAACTGTTTAATTAAATGGGATATAGACGTGGCATTTGTTTGTGAGACACATCTAAAGCCGGGCCAAGACTTCAGAATCCCGGGCTACTGTGTCTATTTCGTAAGTTCTATTATTTCTATTATGTTTTCGTGAGTAATATTTTCAGGAGTTTCTTTTAAATGCTTTGTACAGCCAGTAATTAAAGCATTTGTATGTAGCTTCAATAGTCTTTTTTCTTTTGAACAAAAACATGTTTCTTTAAACTTTTGAGACGCACCTTAAATATTCTCTATCTTTTCAAAACACAAACGTTATAAATTTTAATATTTCTATAATTATGACATGAAACGAAACCTAATAGAGCAGATTACCCATGCAGATGACAGTTTTTATTTATCCTTATTTCTGTGAAAAATTAAAAGCAGGAGTCTCACATTTTGATTTAAATCGTTCGGTAACTCAAAATTCAGATTTTAACAACAAAATATTATCAAAGAATAATAACTGCATGTTCCTTGAGGATTTTTTACACGCCATACCTCAGATGTTTAAATTATGATGAAAAATATTGTCATCTATGTAAACGTGAAATAAGTTTTATTTTTTAACGTTATGGTAAATAAGTTTTTATTTCCAAGAATCTTCCATTAAACTTATCTAATCGAAATAGGAATAAAAAGTACGAGGCGTATTTCAAAAATAAGGAAGGGCCCATTGGTCATCGAATGAGAAAATGAAAAACTTATTATTTGTTTTACATAGTCACCATTTCATTTCAAATACTTTTGGTATCGTGAAACGAGTTTCTTCAAATCCTGCGCATAAAATTCCGCTGCCTAGGATTTCAGCCCAGTTTGTATTGATGTTTTCAACTCTTCAGTTTTCCTCGAATTAGATTGTTCCAGACTCCAAGAAATTAACCAATAGCGCACCCTTTCTGGTCTCAGAACAGAGTAACCATATTTTTCCTTTGAGACTGGATTTGGCTGAACCGGAATGAACGCAACTGTAAAGACCGATATTGCGCCTAATGACTGCTATTTCTTCCTACATTTCAAGAACTGGCATCCGTCTCAATGATTCGAGGAAGCTGAAGAGTTGAAAACCTCAGCGCAAAAGTATGCTGAAATCCCAGGGGCGGCGGAATTTTAAAGTTTGTATTTGGAACCACTAATAATTATTATTTTTTCATTTTTTTCTCATCTTAGAACCGACCGACCTTTACATACAAAGTACGCTTCGTAAACCCAATTTGGTGTGATTCAGTTAAGGCAGCACCTTTCATTACGATTATAGCACCTTTCATGCCATCTACAAATGGCAAATCCTCGAAGTGCATTATTACAACATCTCATTTCTCTTGCATTTCTGTTTTCTATAATCATTTCTGTATTTAAATGATTTGTAACTCTTGATAAATTAACAAGCTCGGTCCAAAATTGCTTTCACGCTTCGTGATGGAGTGTCTTCAATGCAGATTCCAAAGGATGTACGATGGCGAGGGAGCAGCATTGACAGCGGCAGAGTTGAATGTAAAGCTTCGAATCGAAACGTCGTCAGTTGGTTGGATTAAGAGAAATGGAAGCTGAGAATTAAATCGTCGAAGCGAATCGTTGGCCGTCAAGCGTGAACCTAAAGAAACTGCAACGAAATCAATTGGCGCTAATCGGAGTTAATGCGCTTTTGGCCAAATTATCTTTGGCCATCATTAAGTGAATTGAGCTCCCCGATCGTTAAAACTGTGGAGAGAGAGGGCGAGGCCGACTCTTTTCATCGTTAGTGGTGGTGGTCGCCTCTGAAGCTTCGTTACGGGGTTTGGGCCTAATGGGCCTAATGAGCGGATTTAGTCGATGGAAGCTACTGAAGGCTTTTCAGCACTCGATCACACGACAACGGGAACATCATCTCTGGTGGACCGTGTTCGTGTCGTCTCTGCCTCTCTCTTTGAAGCAGTGCTCTGCTTATGGACTTAGCAATGAGAACAATGCAAACATATTGCGATGGAATAATTGGGTTTAAAGTTGAACAGGACATACAAAGGAAGAGTTGGTATAATTTTGAAGGAATTAAAGTTGAGCATAGTGTGCTATGCATGTTATTCAGAACTTTGTTTTAGTTAATGCTTGTTCTTTATCGTAAGATTGTTTTCTGGGATTTATTGTCTAGAAAATACTGTATGATAATGAGATGATGAATAACAATTTGGTAGCCGGTTTATTTGTTGACTTTGCAAAGGCATTTGATTCAGTGTCTACTCAATTATTGCTATCTAAGATACAACATCAGTACCATATCTAAGGGCTCCCTTTAGAGTGGATTTCTAGTTTTCTCACCAACAGGAAATATTATATAACTTTCGGTGGAGTTAATTCAACTACTATCGTTAGAAACCAGGGAGTACCACAGGGTTCAATTCTATCCCCATTACTATTTGCTTTATTCATTAATGATTTGCCTGTCATATTATATCAGGTTAAAGTGATTATGTATGCGAACGATGTGGTGTTGTTGGCAGCGAATAAAGATTCTGAAGAGCTTATGACTACCTTAAACACGGTATCTTCTGAATTAGCTGAATGGTCCGCTGAAAATAAAATAAAAGTTAATGTTACTAAAACGAAAGTTATGCTGTTCTATCAGCGTAACAAGAGATGTGTTCCTGCGGCTCCAAGGTTTTGTTCAATGAAGAATTGGTCGGTCTTGCGGATTCCTTTAGATATCTGGATTTGGAACTTCTGCACGATTTGTCCTGGGACCGACATGTAGACATATTAATGTCTAAATTAAACCGTCAAATGGGGATGATATCTAGATTGCAATATCTGCCTAGAAATATACTTTTGCTACTGTATCACGCTGGGATCCAGTCTAATCTGTGTTACGGTGTTTTGTTTTGGGGAACCACTTCAATGGTCAATCTTTCTCGAATTCTAAAGTTACAGAAGTGGTTTCCACGTGTTTTATTAAGGGTTCCTTCAGTTACGTCTGTTTCCCAATATTTTAAATCTTTTAACATATTAGCGAGTTTGCGGTAGCGAGTTTTCCGTTATAATTAAGAGTTTTCCCGTATGTTATATATATCGTAAAATTATAACGGAAAACTACTTTGCGGCGGACAGATCGTTTCACTGCTTATAACTTATAGCAGCAGGCGCTAGCGCCTAGTGCGCATGACCGGTCTCCAATCCATTTTGTCAAATCTGCTCCTGAGCGGGAAGGAAAGAATTCTGAACGCGCAGTGCGCATGCGTCAAGTATAAGAACTAATTTTTGATTGGCTGACTTATGCCAAAAACATAAGTCTAATTCAGAGTTTTTCCTTAGAGTTAGAGTTTGCCGATATAACTTACAGTCATAATTCGAAATGTTATAACGGAAAAGTCGCTACCGCAAACTCGCTATTAACGATTTTTCAATTAATTAAGTTATAGATTTGTTCATTTGTATACAAAATACAGGGTCTTTATAATTAAAGTTCCATTTTGACATGGCCATAAAAAAAA
>JAHWFO010104987.1:511332-534987 GCA_023313115.1 Rhysida immarginata
TTAATTTATTGTTTTAATTTATTATAGCTGTAATGTATTAATATTTTCTTCTTTTTTTTGTAACTAATTAGTTTACTATTTGCATCTATGGTGTTAATATTGGTTGTCACCAGGGACCTTTACTTGTCGGTCTTTGACCATACTAGGCCCTTGGCGGCACTGTAACTTTATTTCAATAAAAAATAAATAATAATAATAAATAATAATAATAATAATAAATAAAGCACGATGTCGTTATACAGATACGGGCCAAAGAATTAGAAACATGTGTGAAACTTGCGTGAATTTATATAATTCGTTTTTATGCAAAATACACTATATCGAAAAAAGTATTCGGATACCCGACGAAAGATGCAAAGTTTGTTTGCGATTCAAATTAGATGCATTCGTGTAACGTGGTATGCTGCCAAATATAAGATGCGTCTCCATACTGATAAGACTGAAAGAAGGTTTTGCGGTCTGACGAAGCACGATTTATGCTGTTTTGATCGATTGTAGGCAGAAGTTTTGGTGGGAGCCCCATGAAGCAATGGACCCAGCATGCCTTATCGAGAGAACTCAAGATTCTGGTGCTAGTATCTTTGTGTGGAAGAAGTCTCCTTTTCTTATGATCTTGTAAACACCAGGAATCGATTTACCAATGCATCTGTTAAGTTCTTTCACTGTTGCTCCTTCGGCCTTCATTTTCTAAATTTTTGCCACTTAATCTGCAGCGAGTTGTTTGTTGTCACTCATGGTGCGTGCATATGTAGCGAGATGAATGGTTTGATGATCAAATCCAGCAATTTATATAGGAGAAAAATTAATTACCAGGTCGTTGCATATCAAATATCGGATTGCAGAGGTCATCTTCAATGGCCCTCACACGTGCTATTCGAAATAACCCCCATTGCAATCCAAACATTGTTGCCAACGATTTGGCAGCTTCTCGAGCCCTCTCCGGTAGAATCCATGGTCACGAGACTCAATAAACTCCCGGAATGCGTTTTCGACGTCTGCTTGGGTTAGGAATGTTTACCTCCAGAGAAAATTGTCCAGGCTCTGGAAAAGATGGTAATCAGTAGGGGAGAGACCCGGAGAGTAAGGGGGGTGTGGAAGCACCTCGTAGCCCAGAGCCTGTAGCGCCTGCACGGTCATTCGTGCAACGTGCGGACGCGCATTGTCATGCAGCAGAAGGACGCCTTTTCGATGCACATGTGCAGGCTGTTGCTGACACAGTTTTGTGTGCATACGATGCAGTTCACGACAGTAGGCCGTTGCGGTGATCGTCTCCCTCTGCTGCAGGAAGCTGTAATGCACTACACAAAGGATGTTCCACCAAACTGTAAACTGGGATGCAACGGGGTTTTAGGGAACTGTCGCGGGGGTTCATCAACATCCAGCCACTGTGCTGACCGTTTCCTATTGTCGTGTAGGAGCCACTTCTCGCCGCAGGTGACAATGCGATCAAGAATCCCCGCTTCTTCATAGCGCAAAAGCAGTTCCGTGCACACCTCCAATCGACGCTGTTTTTGGTTTTCCGTGAGTTAATATGGGACCCATTTGTCCTGCTTTTTCACCTTGCCGGTGGTGCTAAGGTGTCTACTGACAGTCGACGCTGATACAGCATAATCCCCTGCAAGGTCCCGAACAGTTTTTGACGGGTCTTCTTCCACAGATCGCTTTAGATCAGCGTCATTCAACACGTTGGACGGTCTGCCGTGTGGCTCATTTGCCAGGTCCGTCACTCCCGCCCGGAAGTTTCGGAACCAACGTTGGACAGTACGTTCGTTTATGGTGCCTACACCCAATACCTTATTGATGTTTCTAGAGGCGTTGGGTGCATTGTGATTCAACCTGAACTCGTAATGCATTATCACACGTCATGACTGGGTTCAAACGCTATTAAATATCATCGCAGACATGCAAATTTCAGGCAGCTGGTCGCTGATAGGTTTATCTCTGGGAATGTACCACTTTGTTACGGGTACTTGCTACTAAACGTGGAAACCGTGCTGAAGCGCGGAACCCACCTCGAAATCCGACATTTGATAATCGACAATCGACAATCGAACAGTGAAGTGTACATTTTTTTCCGATGGGACGAAAGCAGCACTTTCACAAAGCTCATCGAACCAGAATAAATTCCAAACGAAATACACTGAGGTAGTCAAGAAGCTTAACTAACTCAAGCGATCTTCCATATTATACAAAAAAGAAAATAAGATTGACGATTGTCAAAATAAAATACAAACAGAATAAAAAACAAGGAGAAAGAAGATTATCACATCTTCCAGTAGTCCGGGAAAGAGACGTTGCTGATGTCTTCAAAGTTGATGTCAAGAATGTGCCTTGGTTTTCGATACTTCATATGCCACTTCATATCCATTGAGTTCTTCAGTATTCCAGTCACTAGGTCATTGTCGTGAATCTTCATCTTCTGCACCATAATCAAAAGGAGATCCTGTATAAACTTTCCGATTGGACCATGTCTAAATCCGAGTGGATGGATTGGTTTTTCACAGTCCTTCTGTCAAGCTGGGCAATGGTTCTCAGGGTAACATTATGGTATGACTGTAGCTCACTCCATCTGCTTCTACATGGCCCACGCAGGCATGCCATAGAGGAGTATGGTCCGAATAATCGACTTGCACAGAAGTAACTTATTGTCGATGTTGAGGGTACTGTTGAAGCCCAGGAGAGCTATGAGACTGTACTTAGCCCTCTTCGCTTTGAGCGTAGGTCACGTGACGATTCCAAGAGTCTTGAGTCGATGATAACGCCAAGGTATTTGTAGTTGTCTATCCAGTCCAGTTTCTTATTGAATAGAACGAAAGAATCTGGGGGACGCTTGAACTTTCTGTTGAAGTACATAGCCTTGCACTTTCCGACATTAAGGTTCAGCTTCCAGCAGTTAAACCAGTCTTCGAACATCTTCAAGGCGTGCTGCAGACGAGTGATAGCGTGAGCCGACTTGTGTGCCCATGCCATAATAGCAGTATCGTCAGCATAGAAATATAGATTACAATTTTTAGGTTCGGGAAATCATGCACAAAATAATTAAATAACACGGGCCCGAGGACAGAATCTTGAGGGACAACGACCTGATATTTATGCAATTATTTGAAGGAGTGCAAAGCATTTAATAGGGTGAGAGCATTTATCCAGACTTTCTGGACAGTGATTAGTTGAGTATTTCAAATAAATGATAAAAAATTGAATAAAAATAACCTGAGAGTATTTTCTTAATTACTCTTTAAACCTGTTTTGCATCTTTTAAAGCAAAAGTATTTTATAAAAAAAATTGTTGCAAAAATATTCCAAAAAAATTAAATTATGAACACGCCTAATATCAGCTTCGGTTCGGAATTTTATTATCACTCCGTGAGCTTCCCGGGTGCGAGTTTTTTTTTCTTTAGATTGAACTCGAATTTATTTCTATTTTAATGCGCGTTAAGCCATCTTAACCTATTTTCTGTTTAGATTCGCTTTGCCATCGTGGCTCACTGTTCACTGTGCAAAATAATTAGAGTTAAGCTCACCTTTTATGTCCGGCCAATAGCAACAATAAAAGAAGTCATTGGAGCTTCCGGATTCCCTTCCGCAATTAATTCGTCCAAGCCGAAGTCACGGTCGCAGTTTTGCAAATTCTTAAAGTTAATCTTTCATTAGCCTCATGGAAGAGCAAAGGCACCACAGACACTCGAAGCTTCTAATTAAAAGTCCAGGGAAGTCGTTTTGAGAGGATTCTTATTAATCTTAATGTAACGAGGACCGTCACGAACCGGGTTCTGTCTGTTGCGATAGGCTTGAACTGTTCGTATGAAATGATCTAATTAAATTAAAGCAACGCATCAATTAAACGATGGTTAAGATATTTAAAAGAAGGTGAAGAAAGAACACGACTACTCTAATTAAGAAGTTAGAGAAAGCAGACAAAACCCTTGAGGAGCAATATTCGCAAAGGGCGTTCGTTGTAGAATTCAAGTTGCCTCTAAATTCATATGAAGTCGATATTAAAATGACAGAATTTCACCTCTTTTTCTGAATGCACGTAAATATTTGTTTTTATTTCCTTCAGATTCTCAAAAGGCGAGTTAAACTTGAATGATGACGTGGAGAAAGTTTTTCAATCATACAGGGTGATTCAGTCAATTTCTGACCATTTCACTCGAATGACGTGCATTAGGGATAAACAATTGAAAGAATATGAGCGCCATATCGAATTTCTAAATAGTTGGAGTTTGTATTGTTGCATGAAAATCGTATTGTTGAAAAATGGCGCCAGCTTTATCAACAGAACAGAAATGCAAGGTTGTCGAATGGTATTTCGAGATAAAATCACCTGTAACCGTGTAAAGAAAGTTCCAGAAGGAGCATAAGTGTCGAGACGCACCAGGCAGGCAAGCAATCATGGATTTTGTCAAGCAATTTCGTGCCATTGGATGTGTTAAAGGCAAGAAAAAAGGCAGGAACGAAGCTCGTGTTCGAACAGCCGAAGTTGTCGAAAATGTTCGCACAAGGTTGGTCGATTCGGGGGCGGCTTTCTTTGGCCCCCTACGAGTCCTGACCTAAACCCATGTGATTTTTATCTCTGGGGGTTCCTTAAAGACAGTGTGTTCACTACAGCATCAAGAACCTTAGACCAGCTGCGACAAAGCATCGTCGATTGCTGCACCCTTGTGGATGCAGAAATCCTGGATAGAGTTATGAACAACTTCACCATTCGGCTGCGAGCAGTTCAAAACGTTCGTGGTGAAATGCTAAGTTTGTAAACATTAATGGGTCAATAAATCATAGTACTGAAATGGTCAGAAATTGACTGAATCACCCTGTAGAAGCTGAATCTGTAGATGTAGAATTGGAGTAGATCTGATAAAGCCTGAAGAATTACCGATGTACACTGAGTTTATTTGGAACACCCATGATTATGCAAATCCGTTGGCATAGCAATTACTAGATATCAGTTGGTCACATGACAGTCGGTGTAAATATAAAGCAAGAACACACCGGTCATCTGCAAGTGGTTTGACCGTCACCATGGGGAAAACAAAGGATCTGGGTGACTTCAAGCGCGGGAAGACAGTTGGTGCCCGGCGAGATGGACTGAGTATTTCCGAAACCGCACGTCTTCTAGGCTTTACCCGAACAACCATTTCAAGGGTTTACCAGGACTGGTTAAACAACCAAAGAACAACCAGCCAGAGACAAGCCTGTGGTCGCAAACGACTCGTCGATTCTCTTCGTGCGAATAGAAACATAACGACTCGTCAATTAACCGTGGAGTACAACACTGGACCGCATAAGAACATCTCTGAACGTACTACACGCCCTAAATTGGCAAGGATGGGCTACAGCAGCCGATGGCCAGTCCGGATATCTTTGATCTTGTGACATATGATGTGCTGTTGCTAATAATTTATTCACTTGTTGTTTTGATTCATCTGTGTTTTCTAATATTTATTTATTGTTTTTTTGCTGAGTATTGCAATTTCGCAATGATTATTAAGTTGTAATGTTAAGCGTGATTTTAGAAACGCCAACAATGAGTTCTTCTAACGAGTTAGCATTGTCGGGGAAGATGAAATCTCCGTATTTCAGCGGATGCTTATTCGTTGGGGCAATTGCGGTTGTTGTTGTTTTTTTTTTGAATTTAATAGATATGAAAAAACTTCTGATCTGGATGGTCGTGTGTTTTTTTTTTCCGTTGCGCAAGCAAGTTTTAGTTAAGATGAATCGCCGATGTTATTTTGTCCCGTTTTGCGCCGTTATCGCTCTCCTGCCCCGACGTGTTTGGCAGTGAAGCCGTGCCAGTCCGTATTCCATCGGAAATACGAGTATCTGGCGGCGAGTTGGTGAGTTGTTGCTAAAAAATTGTTTGACGGGCCCTGGGAATCTTTTTGAAGTTTTTATCTTGCGTTGTCCGAGGGGCTACAGACAGTTTGTTCTTAGCCAACGCAGCCTATGAACCCTTGAGTGGTTGCAGTTCAGAGGAACTGGGATCAGTTCATGTGCAAACAGAAGATTATTCCAAAGGGAATTGTGCGAGAAGAAAATTGTAGTGGTAAATATTTAATATACCCACGCGGCCTGTTAAAAATAGAACCCCTTATAGTAACACGTTCTAATTATAGCCATCTGTAGATAAAATTATACTAAGTCCAATGGAGCAGATTTGAATTGTTTATTTCAAACAGACTGTAAACGGCAAAAACATATCGTCTGAGTTTCTAAGAGGGAAAATTGTTGCTGCCCGCTTAGCTGGTGCCTCTGCGACTCGAGTGACTAATTTTTTTGCAGTGTCGCGAAGTGCAGTATCAAAGGTTATCGACGACATATGCAGTCTCTGGAAAAACATCGTGCCAGCAACTGAGTTAAGAAAACAAGTATTGCAGGGCTCAATCTCAGGTAGTCTGTCAGACGATACGTCAGTACATAATTAAGTACGCCAGTAGTCCTTCCATGTTTAAAAATTCACCTATCATTAAGGGGTAGTGAAAGGCCGTTTTTTTTAAACGTTCAAGGACTATGGCATTTAATTATGATTTTAAATTGAAATGCAAATTTTTTTTTTTCGTTTACTATGCCGATTCTCTTAATCTCTTAAGAGTTGCTTTTCATATTTAATTAAGAAGCAGATCCGATTACAGAACGTTCTGTCTTTCATGGCGTCTACTTTCTTTCGATTATGAATTCTGTGCTTTGAAATACTTCAAACCAAACGAGATTAAATTGCAAATTAATGAAGAAGGGATTCAACTGCAAATCGGATTTCTAGACTTTATTTATTTTTAACCACCGCTTGACGAAGGAAATGAAATCGCTGAATTTACCGTATCCAATTTGCTTGCAGCATTTAGTTGCATTCTTTTAGGGGAAAGAAGTAAACATCTGAGCCATACTAAAGAAATGTTAAAATTCAGTGAATTAGGAAGGGGCAGTTATTGTTATGTATTGCAGGGAAAGCAAGTTATTGTTATGTATACGAAAATTACTGTATAAAAAAACGGAAATAATATCAAACTCCCTCCAAGACCAAAATAGGCTAAACGAATTATTCTGTAATAAAATCTTGTAAACATTCCAAGGAGGAGCTTTAGCAGTGAAGGAGAAATACATTTATACATTTATTAAAAAAATTATCCCCCCCTCCTCCCGAGTAGGGTAAGGCAAGTAGCTGATTCTGAAGTCATCTATTTTTACCCCTTTATCTGCACTCTTTACCTCTCCCCAAGTTTTTTAATCAAAAATTAATTTTCTCGAACGTAATTTGTAGAAAATGTAAAAAAGCTCGTATTTTCTTTCCTTTCTCATCATTTCCGAACGTATGGTATATCACAAGCCATATGTTAGCATAGTTCTATAGACCATGTGACTACCACCCCCGCAAATCCGACCCCAATGGAACACCTGGACCTAAACTTCATAGTAATGTAGACCTTGCCTAGAGGAATCTGGATACTGAATTTCACGCCTTTACGTATCTAAATAGCACATAGATATGTTGTCCTCTCTGAATCCCACCCCCGTAATTCCGACCCCAGTGTACCAATCAAAACCAAACTAAACAGTGCTGACGGACATGCCCATAAGAAGCTACATTCCGAATTTCAACCTTCTACCTCAAAAAATTTAGAAATTATGAAGGGGTATACAGTTAAGACATTATAAAACCAATAAGTAGCTCCATTCTTTCGCTACTGAATAATATAGACTATGAGCACTTAAGCAATCGTGCGTCGACAAAGCGATTTCACGTGCGCGCGCCGATGTCAGTAATGCTTAAAAGATGAACAGAAAGTAACAATGTATTCCTTCTTGATAAATCGATTTTATATGACATGCCATTATCTTGGTATTCTTTACACTCACTGTTTTAGCACGTGAATTCGAGTTGAAGGGGTCCACGAAAAATTCTGAAAAGTTGACACGACCGAGCTAAGACTTTGATGGTCATATTTCTGAAAACAGAATATGAAAAAGTTAATCCGTTTTCAAGTTATCGTGCAAACGGCGGACGGCCGGATTTATGCTAAAGCTTTTATGCTAAAGCTCCTAATAAAGTGATTACCCCTCCCCTCCTCTCATGAGCATTTCAACTTACCCAGACGATCACTTAGTCTGTAAGATTTAAATACAACTAAGGGCGCGATGCAGGTAACTATTTGCAATCGCAAGCAAGCAAAAAGAGGCGGAGCAATGCAAGAAGCAAATTTCTCGCAACTAGTAAATGACGTTATCCTGATAACGTTGCGGGAACCAGTATTGCGGCTCTTTACTTGGTAAACCATAGCTCATCTTATCGAAAAAAAAAGATGTTTAAAAAATCTTTAGAATTATCGGGTGCAATAATGGTTATAAAGCAATGGTAGCAATAAAGGTTAGGATGGGTCAAAAGTACTTATTAGGAGCTTTAGCATAAAGCTGCTTCTAAGAATGCACGCATGGTCTGTACGTTTATCCGTCCGTCCGACGTTTGCGCGATAACTTGAAAACGGATCAACTTTTTCAAATTTTGTTTTCAGAAATATGACCATCTAGGTCTTAGCTCGGCCGTATCAACTTTTCGTGGACCCTTCAAGTCGAATTTACGTGCTAAAACAGTGTCTGTAAAGAATAACAAGAAGTTTATCCTTTCGAGGAAGGTTTAGGAAAGTAGCGGAAGCCCTGAGATCATCTATTTTTCCTTTTTATAATTATTATTATTATTATTATTTTTATTTAATATGCGCTCCAATGGAGCAAATTCATAAGGCTTCCCAGGGTTATTCTAATTGAGTAATCTGGATATTCCAAATCCACGTCCGAAGGATGTCATGAATATGTCTCTGATGGTCACGATAGCTGGGGCTCTCACAGGCAATAATGTTCTGACGATGTTCAACTGGCTTACTATTCCAGAGGTGGACAGTATTGAAAGGAAAATACATTTCCTTCCAACACGGTACGATGCGAGGAGGGATGAGAAGTAAGTAAATCGATTTCCTTGCTGTGTCCGTTTGGTTAAGCCATGAAAATCTGAAGTGTGCTGGGTGAGGCTATTAGTATATGCTTTTGCAAGCTCTTTGAGGTTAACAAAATTGAGTAAGGAATTAAAAGTCATTAATTCATGTTAATTAGAAACTAGCGTGATAGATTGTCTAGGAGTCAAACTAAAAGCCGCTTGTAAAATTTTGTTAAAAGCCACATTTAATTTCTGTTGCATGTGTGTATTTAAAGGTTGCCAAACTAAAATAGCATAAGTAAAATTTGGGAAGACCTTTGCTTTAAGAACAATAATAATCTCCCTTCTAGAGAGGGTTTTTTGGAGTCTAAGGACAAGGAAGGTGAGGCGATTAGCAGATCCCAAGATATGCTGTAGTTGCCGATCAAATTTAAGTTGATTGTCAAAGAGGACTCTTAAACTTTTAAGAGAGGTGTTCTTATCACTACGAGTTTTCTGGATCTTGAGAGTGGCCATCTTCTCCGGGTTAATTTTCATTCCCCTTGCTTTCAACCATTGTTGTAACATGAGTGCTTCGAACTTAATATCTTGATCGATTGCAGATGTGTGAGACGGATTATACGATTTTGTGAGAATAACATCATCGACAAAAGCTCTGATTTTAAATTTTAAGTCGAGGTCAAATATGGGTGTAATAAAGGTGACAAAAAGTGTGTTGCTGATCGACGAACCTTGTAAAATACCTCACTTTTATCTCACTTTTTAACCCCCCTACCCAATTTTTTAAATCGAAAAATTGATTTCTCGAACGTAGTGTTTAGAAAGTGTAAAAGAGCTCTATCTTCTTTCGTGTCTCATTATTTCCGATCGAATGATATATGACATACCACATGTTGCCATAATTCTAAAGACCAAGTAACTGCCACCCCCACAATTCCGACCCCATTGGGACAATTTGGCCCAAACTTCCTAGTAATGTTGATCTTGCTTAGAGGAATCTGCATACCGAATTTCACTCCTTTATATGCATAAATACTCGTAGACCTTTTGGTCCCCTCTAATTTCCGCCCCCGAAACTCCGACCCCAGGGGCCAATCAAAACCAAACTAAATAGTGAAGGTGCATATGAAGGGGACGGACGGATGGACGGACAGACAGACGGACATTGTGCAAACAACAAGTAGCTTCATTCTTCCACTACTTAACACGATAATGGCATGTCATATGGATGCTTCACTTGCCAAATCGATTAACTCCACTTTGATCGAATAAGAAATAATTTTTCTTAAGCTGTAACCCGTTCACTTTTTAATTACTTTTCTATAAATTTCCTGCACCCACCCGTGTGTTAATGAACGGTGAATGAAGTTCAGTGGGAATGTTTAAACATCTTAGATATCTATGTTTATCGTCATTGTATTTCCTCGTAAAAGGCAGCGGGAGATCGAACCCACAACCTCAATCGCCTGATATGAGGTCGGTTGGTTGAAGTGGTTTGCTGTATTGGGTGGGGCCGACGACAATACAAAAAGATCTCGACACGAGTTCATTGAGCGCAAATAAAACGAAAACTTATGGCGATGTTTTCCTCCGGTTCGAGCTCCATCGTCCGAAATAGTTCTTCTTCTTCTTTTTATTCACTTTAGGGAGAATGAAAGTCATTCAAGGAGAGCGTCGCCATGGCAACTGAAACTGGTCTCTCTCCACTCGTATGTGCCTTTGTGCGTGCGCGCGCCTGTGTGTGGCCACTCAGCCTGTCGTCGTCCTCGCTTAGTCGAGGGGAAAACAAGGGAAAAAACTCTACACACGCATACACGGAGAACGCACATATATCAAGCCCCCTTTGTGGAGACGTTGCCAGGATCTTTGTCCATGCGCGGCTGGGTTTTCAGCTTCGTCGGATTTGAACAATGGGTTCAAGCTTGTTGAGTTTGTTAGATACCTGAGGAAAGAGGGTGGCTAGAAGATTCAAGAAACTTTTTTAATTTTACAGTTATCTTCTAAGTAAATCCGTTGAATTTATTTTCAATTCATATTATTTCAAAAAAGTTGAAATTTAGCTTTAGCCACTTGGAGCAGTCCTTTATCAGATGGGGACCGTGGTTCGGGATACGAGTAAAATTTGAATTTTGAAGTTAGCAGTCCAATTAATAAAAAATTTTAAAGAAATGCTTAAAAATGTTCTCCAGTACGAATTCGTATGACACTGAAACGTTGCGTTATTCTAAGTAATCATAGCGTATGATATTTTTCTTATAACACTAAACTTTTTAAAAATAAAAAATAATTCAAAATAAAGTCCAGGAGGGTCAAATTTATCGGCAACGACCTAAATAATAATGTCCTTAAATATCTAGGTCGACTTTCCCTGTAACCCTGTATACCGGGTTGCACAAAAATAAGGTGCTAGAAAGTGTTTGTATACTATGACATAATTTGAGGTTATAGATTTTTGTTATCATATTTATACTATAACAGACAACCTGAAATTTAATGCAGAAGGTTAATAAAACAAGCCTGTATTCATAGTAATCAGAAACAATGGTCGTTTTTTATTTAAATTTTCTATTTTTTTTTCTTTTGCAAATTCTCTATCCTTATGGGACAATCAAACCGACCATTTATTTTTTGTTTATTATTTATTAACAAGACTTTATCCGCGCGCAGTTTACGCGGTACATTGAAATTGTTTCGAGGCTAACGAGAAATACAGGCTCCGGCACTGAAAAGTCACCTGATCAAGATAGGTCTAGCAACAATCTAACCTTCATTGTTTCAAATAAACAAAAAAAGACTGATTGTTAAAATCCAAGATGGAAACGATGAAGGCTACATTGTTGCTGTACCTATCTTGGTCAGGTGACTATTCAGTGCCGGACCCTGTCTTCCTCGTTAGCCTCGAAATTGTTTCGTGTGACGAACTCATATGTTCTGCTTTATTTATAGTTTGATAAAAATTGTTGCTCAGACACAATGGTCAGGTGACTTTTCAGTTCCGGCGTGTGCTTCAAGCCAGCGCCAACAATGCTTAAACGTGCAACAGCAATGCAAAGCTGTTTCCGTGACGAACTCACATGTTATCCTTTATTAGGAGCTTTAGCATAAAAGATACTTAATAGAATGCGCCCTTGGTCTGTACGTTTATCCGTCCGTCCGGCCATTACCAACGCTTGGTCCTATAACGCCGTCCTGAAATGACAATGACAGTTGAAAAGGACGTTAATACCAAAACAAAACAAACCAATCATATTTCTGTTAGCATTCAAATTTGGACCAATGGTCATATGAAGTTTTTTGCTTAGAATCACCTATATTACCTCCCCTAAAAGTTTGTATATTGAATTTTGAATCACCCTGTATAGGCTCACTCATCAACAGCTTAAAAATAACTTATGCTGGATTAAGAACTATGAGTTATATACCAATAATACTAGACGTGCTGATAATATACATTTGAATATGGTAAACGCTGAAAAAGGGAAGAGACTTTTTACTTTCTCTGCAGTTAAAATTTTTTAATAATCTAGCTGATTATACTAAAAATGCTAAACCTCTTAAGACAATGTATTTTTTTTTATAAAAAAAGTGTAAAATTTTTTATATGTAAATACGAGGCATGTTTTTTAAGTAAGTACCGTTTTGGAATTAAAAAAAGACGTGCAAAGATATCGCAATAATTTTATTTTTACATGAAAGCCTGTACCTTAATCTACTTTTCTACATAATTTCCGTGAATATTGAGGCACTTGTCATAACGTGGCACCAGTTTTTGAATACCCTCCTCATAAAATTCTGCCGCCTGACTTGTTAACCACTGTATCACAAATGTTTTGACTTCGTTATCGTCTTGAAGACGCTGACCACCCAGGTGTTTCTTCAAGTGCAGGAACAAATGGTAGTCGCTGGGCGCCAGATCAGGGCTGTATGGAGGATGATCTAGAGTTTCCCATTTAAAAGATTTGATGAGATCTTTGGTCCGATTAGCCACATGTGGACGGGCATTGTCATGCAGCAAAACGATACCCTTACTCAACTTGCCACGTCTTTTGTTCTGGATTGCACGACGCAGATTGTTCAATGTCTCACAATAAGACGCTGCATTGATTGTCTCATTACGAGGCAGAAACTCCACTAGCAATACTCCTTTTCTGTCCCAAAAAACTGTGCACATGATTTTCCGGGCAGAAATTGTTTGCTTAAACTTCACTTTTTTGGGTGATGATGAATGTCGCCATTCCATGGATTGTTGTTTCGATTCTGGTGTAACGTTGGCCACCCATGTTTCGTCACCAGTAACAATTTGGTCTAAAAAATCTTCACCTTCATTGTGGTACCGCTCAAGGAAAGTCAATGCACTGCCTAAACGTTGGGTTTTGTGCAAATCCGTCAACATTTTTGAAACCCAACGTGAACACAATTTCTGGTAATTCAAGTTCTCGGTCACAATGCGATACAAAATACTACGAGAATATTGAGGAAAGCAGTCGCACAATGATGAAATTGTAAAGCGTCTGTTTTCTCTCACCTTTTCGTCCACTTTTTGCACCAAATCTTCATTAACGACCGAAGGACGCCCACTCCGTTCTTCATCATGCACATTTGTGCGGCCATCTTTAAATGCTCTCACCCATTTCCTTACCATTCCATCACTCATAATGTTTTGTCCGTACACTTCACAGATCTCACGATGAATATCGATCGGTTTTACGCCTTTAGCACTAAGAAATCGTATAACAGCCCGTACTTCACAATCGGCGGGACTCACGATTGTCGGAGGCATCTTAAACACTCAGTAAACAACGTATACAATGAAGAATCAGACTGTAATGGCGTCAGTGCGTAGACACGAGATGTAGTTAACCAGCGCGCATGCGCGGAACGCCGACCGTAGCGCTGCGGCGGCGGAATCGCAAAACGGTACTTACTTAAAAAACATGCCTCGTACTTTTGTTGTGTTAAGTTATAATTGGCAAGTATATTTTATATTTTATTTATGCTTTTGACTTAAATTGTCAAATTTTTCTTTTACAAATAAAACAAATAAGCATAAATAAAAATGTCCATTGGTATCAGGTTCTAAAGAAAGTATAATTATTTTAAAAATGATAACTCCATTTAAATTAAAAAAAAAATAGAAATAAAATAAATATTATCAGCAGTTAAAAAAGTCATCCGATGTGGAGAAATTTCAAATATTGAAGGAGATAAAACACAGATGAAATGAAGGTCTTGTGGAGCTGATGTAGACGAAACACAGATGAAAAGAAGGTCTTGTGAAGAAATATTGCAGGAAAACACAAAAGAAACCCAGTAAACAGGAGAAGAAAATCTAGATGAAAGTCCGATGATCAGTAGCTCGTTGATAACAAAATTTGAATGAATTACTATTACTAAAAAAATTTATTTTTTTTTGTCCGCAAAAAAACGTATTGTTGCATGAATTGTTGCATGAAAATGAGTTTCGCGTGGTAAATTTTGAATACCATTGTTGTTGGTTTTGCTCATAACAATGCTCATAACTTGCTGATTATTGACGAAAAAACGAATGATTATGCTTATATAAATATCCATACGGGATGGCCTATTTACCACTAGTAAAAAATAATGTTTTCGGGATTTTTATCTCATCTTCAGTTTGTAAACTTGTGAATGAAATTTCAGTTAAAACAATATAACTGAAGGCATAATAAAACAAAGAAATCAAAACAATGTGATATTAAAATTGAAAAAGTATTGTTATTCGTATGATTGTTGTGAACAGGCTAGTAGTCCAATACTGTGGTCCTGTTTACTGTGTTTCTTTCTGTGTTTTCCTGTAATATTTCCTCACAAGAGTTTCCTTTCATCTGTGTTTCGTCTACATCAGCTCCACAAGACCTTCATTTCATGTTTTGTCTCCTTCAATATTTGAAATTTCTCCACATCAGGTGACTTTTTTAACTGTTTCTAATATTTATTTTATTTCAATTTTTTTTTTGAATTTAAACGGAGTTATCATTTTTAAAATAATTATACAGAATTCAACTCCGACTCTTATATAATTGTAAAGAAAGTATCCGGAAAACTCGCGTTCGACATGAAAGAAAAACGTGAAGGAGTTTTGTATCGGTTGGTCAAGGAGATGAAAAGTGGGTTACATACATGAACTTTACGCGAAAAAAAATCATGGACGAAACGTGGACAGCCCCCACAGATCGTTCCTAAATCACCCTTTTATGGACAAGTAGCATACCTGTTCGTGTACCTTCCTTGTTAGGATTCTCTCAGTCACAAAAAGCTTAAGCAGTTATCATGTAAAAAAAAAAGTGAATGTACCTTTTATTCTGTATTAGTTGTCGTCGAGCCAACTTATTTTTCTTTTCGGATAATTTAAAAAAAAAGAAGAAGAGGAAAGTACAAGAACGACGAAGATGTTGTTCGTGTTGGCTAAATTAGAATGCAAGAAGTGTAGCCAAGAAGACGCTGGAAGAGTTTCTTTCCGGTTTTCTACTAACTTTTAATTGCTGAACACATTGAACTCATTGTAGGAGAGGTGGTTGTTAGCGTGTTAAACGGCGAGACTGCTACTCATCATTTTATTAATATTCCAATGCTCCGCTCACCCACTGCCCGTACTCCACGTCTAAATTAGCCTCGTTTCCCAGCTCCCTTCATATTGAATTCTGATCGATGTCCTTAATGATCACGAAAAACGAGATTCGTTTGAAACTCAACCTCAAAAGACTGACAATAGTTATCAAGTCGAATTTAATTGGGCCTCTTTTAATGAATTATTTATATTCATTCAACGCTGATTGATTCAGGTTAAGGTTTTGAAGGCGGGCGTCTAACATCTAGAAACTAGCCAAGATCATTTTTGATTTTTTATTTGAAGTTTAGATTGTTTAATTAAACGCAATTTTTTGATCTCGGCTAACATGATTATTGGGATTCATTCTATGTGAATAAATACATACTATTTATTTATTTTAAAAGAACTTAAATTTAAAAGAACTATTATTATTACTTTTTTGCCTCCTCCTCTCCTTCTTATCTCCTTTGTCGGTCTAAGCCCCTCTATTCGTATTGATTATAGAGAAGAGCTCCGTGGCTTTAAAAAACAAAATGTTTACGATACTGGCCTCAATCTCCTGGGAAGACGAAGTTTTATGGAGAAATAAAACTTTTATGGTGTAATGTTTTTAGGAGGTGACCCGAATGCCTGCTCACCTGTCATCATTCTTTCACTCGTTTGACTTGAAAAATCATTCATTATCCGGTTACAAACACATTGAATTTAGTGTAAATATATGATTGGAAGTTTTATACATATTTACGTTTATAGAATTAACCTCGCAAATGCAAAACTTATGAGAATAAAATATAATTTAATTTATAATTGCGGCACCATTGCAACAAATGAGGAGCTTGGTATCAAGGTCGGACAACTCCATTTTTTTCAAAACTGGGATTAAAGTTGTTTCTTAATAACGTTTTCATGCCTTAATGCAATGATGATATCGTTTGGTTTCAAATCTAAACAGAAGTCATTGAAAAAGGCATGTTTGTATCACGTTAAGAATCAAAAAATTTCAAAAACAGCCTACTTCACTTTTCAAATTAAATTTTGAAAAAAAATATGAAGTTTAGGTTCAAAAACACTATGTAGACCAGCTTGTATGGTAAACCAAAGTACGAGGGGTGATCAAAAAGTAATGTCGCGTATTTTTTTCTCTAAAATCGTGACCGGGAAAAAAATTAACCCATGTACATTCGATAGAACAATTCAACTTTATTTTTCCACATAATCTCCAAGCCAATTGATGAACGATCCCAGCGGTGGACAAGTTTTTCCACGCCCTGTCGATAAAAATCGTCCGGTTGAGTGTGGAACCAGTTGCGAACTGCCGATTTCACCTCGTCGTCGTCACGGAAATGTTGACCGGCCAGTGACTTCTTCAACGGTTTGAAGATATGGTAGTCACTGGGAGCGAGGTCCGGGCTGTATAGAAGATGAGGCAGTGTTTCCCAGTTCCATCGCTGCAACAGGTCTGTGACCCGTTTCGCTGCGAGGGGATGTGTGTTGTGGTGGTGCAGCACCATGTCCTCCGTGGCCAAGTCAGATCTTTTCCTAAGTATGGCAGCTCGAAGATTCCTCAATGTGCCTCTGTAGCGTTCGGAATTGACAGTTGTATGCGGTGGAAGAAACTCGAGCAGTATCGGACCACGGCAATCCCCAAAACACGTCGAGATGACCTTGCCTGCTGATGGCACAGTTTTGAACTTTTTCATTGTGGGAGATGAGGTGTGTTTCCAAACCGCCGATTGCATCTTGGTTTCCTCGCCTGTGATGATTCGATCCAAAAAATCCTGACCCTCCTCCTGGTATCGGGTGAGATACAGCAAACGAGCATCGAAACGAGCACCTTGATGTTCGGCTGTCAACTGTCGTGGCACCCATCTGCAAGACACTTTGCAAAACCCGAGCTGCTCGTGAACAATATCGTACGTCGTCCCATATGAAATGTCCAACGTTGCAGCAATTTCTCTCACGTTAATCCGCCGGTTCTCCCGCACCTTCGCTTCCACAGCGGCAATGTTGCTGTCAATCATGGATTCCCGCGGCCGGCCAGAGCGATGTTCGTCCAGCAGGTCCTCTCGTCCTTCTTTAAAAGCCTTGCACCAACGTTGTACTGTTGGGAGCTGCACGATATCACCTGCGTACACCGACACAATTTCCTTATGGATATCGACTGGTTTCAGTCCTTTTGCACAAAGAAAACGCATAGTGCTTGGCGGATGCACACGACACTAACAAGAAACTTTAATAATGAACCAAACTAACTTTTATGTATATCGCAATTTTTCTCATATCTGCCATCATTTTCGAGAAAAAAAAATACGCGACATTAATTTTTGATCACCCCGCGTATAAAAAAAATTTTATTCTGAGCTGATGGTTACTGAGATACAAATTTTTGCTTTCTCTGGCAAATATTCAAAGTGGTGGTTGTCCGTCTTTGATAACAAACTCCTCGAATATCGATTTGACTTTTTTGCTGCCATAAGTTGAGCATATATGTATGCAAGAATTTTTAATTACAGTAATTCTATTTTATTTTCATAAGTTTTACATTTGTGAGGTCAATTCTATAAACTTTTATTATGGTCAGTACATTGAATGTTGTGTGTATATATGTTTTCCATTTAAAATGAAGATTATTTTTAAATAAAAATTTTAAAAATACTTAAAACAAGTTTATTCTAATAATATAATATCGTGACGAACTTTAATAATTCATTCCCATAAATTTATGATTACAGACATTTTTTTTTTACTTCGTTCAAATTTTCATTCAAATTTTTTCTATTTTCCTCTGTTCAGTTGATGAATTGCAACATTAATTTTATTTATCGGTGACAGTTTGTAATAGCGCAGTGTATTCCGCATTCTACAAATCACAAGTACAATAGAGAGCGAACAACTATTGATTAATCCTCTTTTATTCAAAGTGTGATTTATCGTATGTGGACCTGATAAATAACTAGGAAAAAAAATGAAAAGAAAGATTTATAAAGGATAGACGAGCACTTAATGATTTGAGATTCATGTACACACGTTGTCCAGTAGAAGACGTATCCTACTAAATATCTTTCAGCCACAAGTCTGGAATACGCGAATGAAATGGCTCAAACATTTTAGTAGTAAATTCACTAGAAGAGTTAAATAGAAATTTGATTCGAAATTAAAAATTTAGTTACTAAAAACAAACAATAGTACGAGGGCCGTTCAAATTTGATCTGGACTTTATTTTTTGTAAATTTCATTGTTTTGAAACTCTAAACCAGGGGTGGGCACGCTTGAGGTCAACGAGAGCCGCATTCTGGATTTTCATATATTACAAAGAGCCACATTATAGTTACATAGTATTGAATACACCATCTTAAAAAGCAAAATATTAGTTACTTAGTCAATTTAATAAGATTCAGTGAAAAAGTTTCTGAAGAAACAGGTTTAAATGTTCAATGGGAGCCACACACAAAGAGCCGGTTGCGGCTCTCGGAGCCTCATTTGCCCACGTCTGCTCTAAACTTTCATTGTTGGGATGGCAACTATCGCCTGTCATGCAAATGCAGCACCACTCATCCGGATTGCCATGATAACCGATTGTTTGTTTAAAATAAATGGCAGACAGCGATGTGTCGACCAAAGTGGAACAACGAATAATCATCAAGTTTCTCAAAACTCGGAGGAAACCTCTTTTCCACAAGGATATTTGAAATAGGCCTACGTATCTGGTATTTCAAATTTCCTTTTGGATAAGAGGTTCCCTCCGATTTTGGTTGTTCCATTCCCTCATGTTTTTCCTTAATTTTTGATCAAGTTTCTCTACAACGAAGGTGTGAAAGTATCTGAAATTCATCAGAGACTTCAAAGACAGTTTGTCTCGATCTTCCGTCTTTGAATGGTGCCAAAAGTTTGAAGGAGGGCGAGAATCCACCGGCAATGAATCTCATAAGGCAAGGCCAGCAACTGCTGTCCATGATGGCTTCATCGCACGAACAAATGATTTGATAAGGGACAACAGGCGGATTCGTTGTCCGTATAGAGACCAACATCCACGTCAGCTCTGGCCGTGTAGAGACCAACATCCACGATAAGATGAAATTCAACAAGGTCTGTGCCAGAAGGGTCCCTAAGCAACTCTCCGAGGATCACAAAACAACTCGGGTGGAAATTTGTTGCATACTGACGCAGCGATAGGACAGAGAAAGTGACAGCTTTCTAAGGCGTGTTGTGACCACCGACGAGACATGGATTCATGATCCTACTCCTGAAAGCAAGCGTGTGAGCATGGAGTAGCGACACACTGACTCACCGTCGGCAACGAAAGTGATGGCGACTGTATTCTGGGAAATTAAGGATATCATTCATGTCGATTTTCTGGAAGAACATCGAAACATAAATGCACCCTATTACTGTGACATTTTGAGGTCGTCCCTGAAGCCGTCACTAAGGAAAAAGCGACCAGGACTCTTTACCAGTGGTTTGTTTTCTGCAAGACAATGCCAGAACACACACAGCCAAACTGATTATGGACACACTGACGGAATTCAAACGGGACATCTTACCATATTCTCCTTGCGACTATACCATATTCTCCCTGTGATATATCACCTTTTTGCGACCGTGTGTGAAATATCGACGTTTGTGTATTTTCTTGAACTACAAAACAAAACTAAAATGATACAAGGAATAAGAATAAGAAGAAAGTAACAAATCAATGTCGAGGAAGCCCCTCAAAGTTGCACTGGTTATATCTTCGGACAACTGAGCTGGTAGCTGCCACAATCTGGTCGGATGTAATTCCTCGACTACAAGCTTGAATGGATGCAATGAGCTCATCTTTGGTGGTGGGCGGATTGCTGTAGACCTCCTCCTTCAGTGTTCCCCACAGAAAAAACTAAATAAAAAAATACACAAACGTCGATATCTCACACGCGATCGAAACTAGATGGAATGTTTATAGGACATTTTTTGTTCCATTTGAACCATACAATGTTCCTAAACAATTATGCTGGATAAGTTTGGTTCACCCTATATATATTTTCAAAATTTTTTCTTTATCAGATTCTATGTATCTTTAACTACTTTTTCCACATACATGGCCGGGACACATTAATATGACCACCTGCTAGTATCTGGAATAACCACCTTTGGCGGCAAGCACAGCAGCAGGTATGCGTGGTGGAGGGTCCAGCTTACGGACATGGCGATCGAGATGGTCCCACAAATGTTCAATGCTTGAGGTCCGGGGTGTTGGTGGCCATGGTAGTAGCTTGAATTCATCCTCATGCTCCTCGAACCAGTCGTGGACAATTTTGGCAGTATGGCAGGGAGCATAGTCCTGTTGAAAGGTGCCATCACCCTGAGGAACACTGTCGACATGAAGGGGTGTACCTGGTCTGCGACGATCGTCAGGTAACGAACAGCATTCAATGTACCCTCTAGCGGTATCAGTGGACTCAGACCATACCACGAAAACATTCCCCAAACAGTCACACCTTCCCCACCAGCCTGTCATCTGCCGACCATGGTGCCGAGATGCCTGTTCTCAGATGCTTCCCGGCGAATTCTCCATCGTCCGTCCACTCTGTTCACCAGAAACCGCGACTCGTCAGAGAAAGCAACCCTTTGCCGCTCGGCCGAGGTCCATTGGCGATAGTCTTTTGCGAATTGGAGGCGTTTTCGGCGATGCACAGGCGTCAACATGGGTGCTGTTACCATACGCCTGCTCCGGAGCCCCAACCTCAAGAGGGATCGTTGCACTGTTTTGGTGCTGACACGCCTGGTGGCCCCACTGTTCATTTGCTGTGTCAGTTGCTCAACAGTGGCACGCCGATTGGTCTTGGCCAGGCGTCGTAACCGACGCTCGCCTCTAGGATCGATGGCCCGTGGGGCCCCACAGCTACCTCTTCGGTTGCTCGAAACTGTCTGATTCGTCCAGTCGCGGTACACCTTCACAACGGCAGCCCTAGAGCAGTTCACAAAGGTGGCCGTTTTCGAAATGCTGCCCCACTTGGCCCGATAGCCAATGATCATCCCCTTTTGGAGGTCCGACAGATCACTTGCTCTGCCCATGACGTCGACAATTGCTGTGTTAACGGATGCTACTACACGTCTACTGTTGTCAGCTTTTAATGATATGCAATGATTTTTCATCTGCATACCATGGGACGTTCCAACATGTTCGAGGTGATCATATTAATGTGTCCCGACCCTGTAGTTTCCAAGTTTATTTAAGCAATTGTCATAGCGCTCAATGTACTTCCGCATGATCACTTCATAGAGGCTGCCGCCGGTGAAGAAAGTCACGCAGTTTTCACTTGTTCATCATCGCTGAAATGCAGGCTGCCGACGCTCTCCTTTAACTCCCGGATGGTCAATATTTTGTTTGGGAAGAACTTGACCACCCGCCTTACAGTTCGGACCTCGCGTCCAGTGGCTACCACCTGTTCCGGGATCTAAAGAAGATCATCGGCAACCTGCATTTCAGCGACGATGAACAAGTGAAAACTGCGTGAATTTCTTCACCGGCGGCAGCCTCTATGAAGTGATCATGCGGAAGTACATTGAGCGCTATGACAAGTGCTTAAATAAACTTGGAAACTATGTGGAAAAATAGTTAAAGGTACATAGAATCTGGTAAAGAAAAAAAATTTGAAAATATATAGAACGGTTTTGTTTTTATTGCAAAACGGATCTTGCTTTACAAACAACCCTCGTAATTACTACTCATAATGTTGATTTTCTATTTTTGGACGCATTTTTACTTTAAAACATAAAAATATTGTTTTTGAAATTTTTTTACTCTATTTTTTATAAAATAATTTTTGTTTAATGCCATACTAACAATCCACTAAGATTTTGTAGCCCATCTTATTCACGAAGCCATTCGTCTCGCCTAATTTTATGATTTTTGTGATTTTTCTTCTATTTCATTATTAGTTTCGTAAGAATCGACGTCTATAAACCTTTTTGAACATAAGACGTCATCTTTATGATTCTGCTTGCACAACTGCCATCAACTGTAATCGTTTTCTTATAAGGTAAGAAATATGTACTTTTCAAATGGCTTACAGAAAATCTTTCTCCTCTCTTTTCCAGTCTCTTCTAAGAAGATTAGAAAAGAGTTCGGCCATTCGTTGCATTTCATGGGAGATGACATTGAAAGAGTTTTCTTAAATCCTTAATTTGAAGAGCTCCCTCTGACGGCGGAGATTCAACTTTTCCCGAAATGGAGAAATAAAATGTGGATATTCCATTAGAGAGGCAAGAGACAGACAGACGATGGGATAGGAAATGTCGGGCAGAGGAGATTTTTATCTGGTAAAGATCTTAGCGGGGAGGACGAAATGATCTTTATTCCTGTTTTGACATGTGAAATTCACGATGGCGCCACCGAAAGAAGAACGATATTTACGGGCGTCTTCAACATTGAAGAAGAAACGAATCGCTTTCCAGAATAGCAAAGGAAATTCTTCTGATGCACATGGAAATTGAAACAAAATGGAAGAAATCCGCTTAAACTGTTTACAGATACAAATATATTAATTAACAGATTTTTAATTTCAAGGAATATTAGTGTTTTCCAAATATTTTAAGAATCCAAATTTCAAGGAGCCTTATGTAATGGTTACCTTTTTATTGAATTCTTGCAAAATATGTGGTGCTCAATAATAACACTAGTCAACACACATTTTGTAACTATGACCACACATAGTGTTCTTAGTAGTAATTTGTACGTAGAATCCGAATCTGCTTTTAGATTTTTTCTATCACGTCAAGTTTCCAAGATATGCACATCGAAACTTCTATGTTAAAGTAATGGGTGTGAAGAGAAGCGGCTACAATGTTAAAGTATCCATATTTTGGGGCCGCAAGGAAATTTACCAGGCCCCAAACACTGAATGATTTAAAAATGTTTCATAGTAAAACAAGAAAAACTGTGCGTGCTAGAGAAATTTAAAAATTATATTCGCAATCAGCAGAAAAAATACTACCAAAAATCACCCACTTGCACTTAGTTACAAGAAAAAACTTAAATTTTGTTGGCTAGTGTAATATTTCACATAAATGTTTCTTATTACTGTGGACCAAAAACATTGAATTATTATAAAGAATTTTCTATCGAAATATGGAAGGAAAAATTCTGCGACCTGGGATCGAACCAGGAACCTCGGCTATCATG